>JASAND010012100.1:0-25518 GCA_030248195.1 Trissonchulus latispiculum
TGGACTAGTTCCTGACAGCAAGCACAGATAAGTAGTGACCTTATTTGTCCGGTTAGCCAAAATACAAGCTAAAATCTGAAATATTCGATACTTTTGTAGTATATTGGCGAACGTTTTAAGTGTCCAATTCGCCTTAACTGTCACAAGCTAGCTATCCGGCCGGTGTAGGCAGTTTTTTGGACCGGCCGGCAGTCTACTGGGTCTGGGCCGGTTTTTCACAGGATCGTGCTGTTTTGATGGTTTTTGTTTGAAGCTAGTTGTACACGTTTTCATCGAGGTATGTGCAAAATTTAATTAGACATTGTGAAATTACGCTTAAGCAGCCGTTTATTTTTGACTTTTAGGTACATTTTAACATATGCCCTATTTCTTTTAAGATTAAAGGGATTGGATTTAGATGAATCCACATTAAAGAATCAGAACCTTAAATTAAATGGAACAAAATTTCAACCAGCTACAATGAGTAAAACGAAAAAAATTGAATCTCGTTCATTTGTCTAATGCACCAAGCCTAACCTAACTCTAACCCAACCCCACACTAATGAAACAGCATTTAACATAACCCTTTCTGCCCTTCTACTTCTACTATGAGGGTCCACTGTTTTTCGTTCTCGATAGAGGGGTCTACCCGTTTTTGTCGGTCAGGGGGAGTCTGCATGCCCGTCATTCCCCTCACGTTACTCTATTGCTACTAAAATTAAAACAGACTGATTTTTAATCCGTTTAAAAACTCAGATACTGTAGTTCAACTATGATTGCCTTCACCGGATGTTTCAGTCACTGAAACTGAAACTGAAACTAGGTTTCAGTTTGTACAGGTTTCAGTTTCAGTCACTAAAACTGAAACTGAAACTGAAACTATTTTGAGAAGAGACCTGAAACTGAAACTGAAACTGAAACTATTTTTGGCTGCCGACTGAAACTGAAACTGAAACTGAAACTAATTTGGGTAAAAACCTGAAACTAATTTGGGTAAAAACCTGAAACTCGGACTCAGTCTGTCTTTCTTTCAGTCTTTCCTTAAAACTTGATATTTTGAAGGTTTAGCGCTTCGTTTCTGTTAGTACTGCTGCATGGGAGGCTGAATAAACATCAAATTGTGCTTTATGTCAACTTAGAAGGCTGGAAACAGTTCATTTTAAAGTGATCTGAAACTGAAACTGAAACTCCGACTGATACTGAAACTGAAACTGAAATTATTTTACGTTACCGACTGAAACTTAAACTGAAACTGAAACTATCTTAGTCCTCCGACTGAAACTGAAACTAAAATCGGCTACTGAAACAACACTACCGGCCGGGCTGCCAGCCTGACAGTTTAGTCGGACTGGAGCCAATAGCCGTCAAAGGTATTACATATTTCACATTTTAACTTGCACTTTGGCTAACCGAGGAAGTAAGGTACTGTCGGGGCCTCACTTTTCTGTGCTTGCTCTCAGGAGCTGGTCCAGGTTAATGGACTTTACATGGACCCTCACATGCTGCTGGAAGGGAGAAACATTACCCCTGGCGCTGAAAAACAGGGGCTGAAAAACGGGGGCTCGAAAACGTGGGCTGGAAAAAGGGGAGGGGAGAACTGAAAAACGTGGGCTGAAAAATAGGGCTGGAATAGGGGCCTGGATTTTACCCTTGGGGCTGGGCCGGGTTTTACCAAGGGCCTTTTCGCGAATGGGTTAAACGAGTTAAATTTAACTCGATCCTTTTCACGAATGGGTTAAACGAGTTAAAATTAACTCGCCGAGTTAAGCAGAGTTAAAATTTTTAACTCTACGCTCATTCGCGAAAAGAGTTAAAAATTAACTCTTTTAACTCTACTCTTTTCGTGAATGACACGTGGAGTTAAAAACCTGCAGAGTTAAATTTAACTCTACCCTTTTCATGAATGGGTTAAATTTAACTCTTTTAACTCGCTCACGACATTTTACATTGAATTTTAACCCGCGTCTCAGCACGCGGGTTAAACGAAACATCTTCTATCCTTTACATTGTTATTGCCACATTTTGCGCGCGCAATAAAGCTTTAAAAATGACAAGAGAATGCAGCCAATGAAAGTGTACCACATAATTTCATTGGATGGTTCATAATGCATCAAAATTACTGAAGCATTTGCCAACATTCTGCTGATTTATTTACGCTAAAGTAACGAAATAGGCTACTTAATAAAATAAAAATAGATCTAACAAAATGTTTTAAACATGCTGCATTTTTAGAAATAATAATAATACCTAAATAAAATTAATAAAATTAAAATGATTATCATTATAAATAGGCTCTAAATTATTATTTGTAAGTTATTTAACAACACCTATGAATGCAAATTTGAAGTATTTATGAGAGCTGACAACATGAAAAGGAATCAACGGGCCAATACAACTAACCGAAAGCTCAATTTTTTTCTCAAAAAGTGGATAAATTAAAGCGCTAATTTTGCCATGAAAATTACTGTAAACTTTAAAAAATTTGAGTTTTTGACTTTTTGAAAGGGCTAGACAAATGCTACGCGAACTTAGCTGCAACTAATTATGTTCATCAGAATTACAGAACAGGATCAGTTGTTATCCCAACTGCGATTCTAAGGGCAACCATTTCAATTCAAATTTGGAATCTCTATTAAATTTTAATAAACAAACATTTTTCTATTTAATTTTGCTGCACCTATCTGTTTTAGTATTAAAGTTTAGTTGAAATTGCTCAAGTTTTCAGGAAAACCAAGAGAATCCGATTTTGCTGAAAACATGTACAAAGGTTTTTTGGGCTCTGTCGTGGTCTCAGCAAACGAACATGATTCCTGTTTTTCGGCTCAAATATTCCTTAGCACTTCATTGTAGGCAAACTGCAAGCTGGCAAAAGAAACAACGAAAACCTGGACAGAAACACGTCTTCAGATTACTTTTCAGCGAACTCTGAATATACCTATACAACTTTTCACGAAAATCGTAAAAATCTTTGGTTGGTTCCCCATGAGTTGTAGTTTTACCCATGTTGTTAACCCTTTAAAAGCTTAAACTTTAAAACTTTGCTGCAGATTGGTCAATAATTTGTTGAGATGGATACATGCTAAATTTTAGCAAAATCGGTTAAAAACTGCAAATTACACATAGGAATACGCCAGGATTGCCCTAATACAGGATGACGCTGCATGGAAGATGTAATAAATGTCTATTAATGAAATAAGTAAATATCTTGTCTTATTTTATTTAAAATTTTCCAAACGTTGGGAAGTTTTTAAAATTCTCAAATGGTGAAAACTTGGACATTGCGTAAGCAAAAATTATAATCTTTTTAACTCTTTTCACGTATGCAGAGAGTTAATTTTAACTCTCCCAGTTTTAACTCTTTTAACTCTTTTCGCGAATGCACAGAGTTAATTTTAACTCTGCCAGTTTTAACTCTTTTAACTCATTGATTTGTAACCCTACAGAGTTAAAAGAGTTAAAACAGGCAGAGTTAAATTTAACCCTGCGTATTCATGAAAAGGGTTAAAAGAGTTAATTTTAACTTTACTCTACTCTACTCTACTCTACCCATTCGCGAAAAGGCCCCAAGATGCCACTAGGCAAGCTCTATGTTATCAGAGTAAAAACTATGCTCTGCTCGCTAACGGCCCACCCCCCCCCCCCCCGCAAATCAGACCCTTCACTTCAAAGAATTTTGTGCGCTATTGCGCTATGTTTGTGTTCTAAAGCTCAAAGCAGGCACAAAATTCGCGCACGCACTGCTTGTGTTTTTGAGCTTAAGCACATAAACATAGAGCGAGTGAGCGTACCCCCGTTTCGACTAGGTACTGATTTGCGGGGGGGGGTGGGCCGGTTGTGATAGTTTTTGCTCTGATAACATAGAGCTTGCCTAGTGGCATACTCTTATTATTATGTACTCTTGGTTTTACCCAATGGGGCTGGCAGTCGGGGCTGGACTTTACCCAAGGGGCTGGATGGAGGCTGAGGGCTGGGCTGGCTTTTACCCACACCCGTAAATTCGTCGTGGTCAGATTTATTCATTATTTTGTTGGTGCTCAAATTTATACTTTGTGTGTGAAAAACTGTATTGTCAATCAAAGTTATTGTCAAGTTCATGCTGAAGTCTACACTATTAGAGCGCGCGTAGGTACTAGGTCAGGCAAGAATTAGCATCGTACAGCATTAGCAGCCGCATGGAAGGAAACCTTGTAGTCTAGGATCTTTTGCGCTTTTCCCCCCCCCCCCAGCCCTAACTTTTGATTTTTTTGACCAATAACTTTGAAATTTGGTGTGGGTGCATACTGGAGGCTGGTGAATTCAAAAATTAAAAAATTTTAAAATTTTAAAAATTTTTTAAAAAATTTTAAATTTTTGTTTGGTAAGGGGGGACCAAGGGGAACCAAAAAATTTTTTGAAAAAAATTTTGCTGAAAACTTGCATACAGGGGTTTTCTGGGGTGCTGAGCACGAATCTGAAATCCGTTTTTCGATTCAGCTTTTCGTTAGCTCAGGATAAGCTTACATGTTAAGCTTACAACTTTAGCTTATACTGAGCTAACGAAAAGCTGAATCGAAAAACGGATTTCAGATTCGTGCTCAGCACCCCAGAAGACCCCTGTATGCAAGTTTTCAGCAAAATTTTTTTCAAAAAATTTTTTGGTTCCCCTTGGTCCCCCCTTACCAAACAAAAATTTAAAATTTTTTTAAAATTTTTAAAATTTTAAAATTTTTTTAATTTTTGAATTCACCAGCCTCCAGTATGCACCCACACCAAATTTCAAAGTTATTGGTCAAAAAAATCAAAAGTTAGGGCTGGGGGGGGAAAAGCGCAAAAGATCCGTAGTCTAATTAGAACGAATTAGTTTATTCTAGACAGAATTAGTTTATTTCCAAATATGCGAACTGTGCATATCTCAAACTGTATATTTTTATGAGTCTGAGCTGAGTTCCTGGGTAGGTAGGTACATAGTTTCTGCTCGAATCTGAGTGAGAGTGAAGAGTCATCTCTTCACTTAGGACAGGCTATTTACCGGGTTTATTGTCTGGCGAGGCTGTCCCGACCGTATCCCTCTCCTGTTGTCGGTTCTTTATCTATCTGTCTGTGCTACGGTCTCCGCACTCACCGCGTACTGATGTTGTAACGGTGTTAGCACGTAGGTTTTGGTACTAGCCCCGCTACAGTGTGCATATGTGCAGCTTCCAAGCTTACACTGGTGCACTCAAAAATATGCAACCTATAAGACTGCTGACTGTTGTCAAATGCGAGAAATCCTTAAATTCCGTCGTTAAAGGTGGTGATTCCTTTTGGAGACATCAAATTTGAACCCGTATTACTCATTTGGAGTTAAGAAGCCATTTTTATATGGAAATGGAGCTTAACACATTTTCTTTCGAATGAAGACAGTGAACCTAACTTCAGTTCTCGGAAATTATTGCATTTTCGAAGCATTTTAATTTTCCAGATGTTTTTGCAGACTATAAATAAATTCTTTCGTGAGGCGTTGGCCACATCATTCCATTCCATTATCAAATAGCTGGGGACCCCTTTTTAATTATTATAAAACTGCTCTTCGTTATAAATAAAGTAGCTAAAATGTATGCGCAACCTGGATTTTGCCTACTTTTCCCAACTTTGGCAAGCGACCAATTTAGCTAGAAAGCAGCAAGCGGAGCAACTAAAAATAGATTCTTGGGTATATGTTTGTGTAAAACACGTGTAGTCAGTGAGTGGCAACCCTCTAGCTTGCATAGTAAATGGTCCACAATCGGTGGGAAAATTTGGTCATGTTTTTGCAAAAACTACATTTTTTATGATAGCAGCGTACGGGATAGCATTTAGAATATTACAATGCCACGAATAATCGGCCTCGACGAGACCTTCAAGTTGACACCCTTAGTTTAATTTTACGGCTTGTATAGCTCAAGAAATGGAGCATTATTTGATTTCTGCAAAAATGACAAGGTGTCAACGCCAAAATAAAAATCAGCTATATCTCACTATAGAGACCTTCACTCAGGCCCGTAAGCCCGGCCCGGCCCGGCCCGCGGGCCGGGCCGGGCCGGGCCTAAGGTGAAACGGGCCGGGCCGAGGTAGGAAAAATTTGGGTGCGGGCCGGGCCGGGCCGGGCCGAGTACTAGAACGGGCCGGGCTTCGGGCCGGGCCTGCTATTTTCATTGGAAGGTTTTGTCTTCTTTTTAGTTTCGGCAATTTATACTGGAGGTTTTATTCTTTTCCAAATATAATTTTGAATAATCATTGCTCTTTTATTCCGGTCTGACTTGATTTACTTTCTCTTTCAGAGTTACTGGCGTATCTACTTAGCTCATTTGCGTTTATCTAACTTAACTTTTAGCTAGAATTTGTACATTAGCATCTGAAATTTAGTTAATTATATAATTATTTTTAATATTTGGAAAGTATACCTTCTTTGTTATACCTTAATTGCAAGTTATATTTGAATCATCAAAACTGGTCAGTCAGTGAATTCTTCCCTATAACCAAGAACGGACCCGCTGACTGTTCTTAATCGCTCTAATAAACATGAGCTACGACAAATCGTTTAAAAATGGTATCTGCGACGAGGAATAAAATTATATGCATTTTAAACCCTTACTTTTATTTTGGTTAACGACAGAAAATTAGCAAAAACGGGCCCGGGCCGGGCCGGGCCTAACTTTTGAGCTTACGGGCCGGGCCGGGCCGGGCCGGGCCGAGGTCGAAAATTTTTCAAACGGGCCGTGCCGGGCCGGGCCGAGGTGAAATTTTTACGGGCCGGGCCGGGCCAAGGTCTCTATCTCACTATAGAGAAAAGCTAGAAAGGTGCTTCAAAAAGCCAAAAATGTAGAGCTCAACAAGATCTTTCGAATGAACAATCAGAGCTATGCAGTTGCTGTTTGTCAGAAATTGGCAAAACTGCCCTGAGCGAAGACGTCGAATTTTTGAAGCGGGATTGCGCGGAGGGTGTTAGAATGCTAAAAGAACTTACTTTGGAAAATTTCGTCAAATTTCATCTCGATTTGGACCGCCAACCAATAATATGTGCCCAAAATTAATCACCACCTTAAATAGCGGCTAACCTAATTTGCATGATTTAACTTTCGCAATAAAGACCCCTGCCCGTACTAGCCCTGTGTTGAAGATAGAGGCCCGATGTACTGAATAGAGAAAATTCACACTATGCATATCCATACGTTTCAATTATACATTGCTATTTAATTTATTGCTCCAGCAGGAATAAAAACCGAAAAATGGCAGACATTTGTAATGGAATTAACTTAACTGAAACTTTTAAACCTAATTATTAATTCACATGGTTGTTCTGTTTATCAGCGGGACAGCGGCTATTCGAAATATTTCAAAGTATTCCAAGTTTTAACCCAGATGCTAAAATTTCTCTTCTTGTTCGCTTCTTGTTTTCCTCTGGAATTGCCCTTCAAAACTTTTACTGATAAATTGTGGCTTTTGTCGCAACTTCTGTTGTTTACTAGGTCCAGAAACATCAAATTCTTGCGCTTTTAATTTCTAGCTTTTCCTGGAAAGCGTCTTCTCAAAGCCTTTAATTTAATTAATTGCGACTGTTGCCGCAAGTTTTGTTGTTTACTATAAAGCTGAAGCCTAGAAGACGGAGGGGGAGATGTTGGAAACTCAATTAACTTTATTTAGTAATACTTAGTTGTTTCTCATTTGGGCAAAGCAACTGGAGAGAAATATTGATGAAAATTAGTACCAAACATCTAAAGCACCACAGCTAAACCGAACGCTAAAAAATAAAGCCAATAAAGTCACCCTTTAATTAACCTTAGCATGTCAGCCAACTCTATACAATTTTCTATTTTGCAACGTTTCGGAAAGCATCCAACTAGCAGTTAGTTTCTCTTTCGCCTGGCGTGACATGACATGGACTTTCACCTGGCATTAATGATACCTCTACTGCGTAAAACTAAGACCTTAAAATTTTAAAGTTTGAAGTGTTCTCTGAGGAGCGGCCGAAAGCGGCCGCTCGTTTCCCTACCTTTGCACGGGAATTTCCTCTCGGACTGTGGGTACAGCACGGGACAGTAATTCCCTTCCCTGGTTAGGAAAAATCTAAGGACCTCTCTGGCCTTAGGGCCAGAGAGGACACTTGAGTTGAAAACGAGAACACAGTTAGGACTTTGCTGGCCGTTTTGGATTTCTTATGTCCGGCCTTTAATTTAAGGCTAATGCCCATTTTTTCAGAATTTTGCGGCCTTTTGGCCTTTATTTTTATCTTGTGCTATATTTATGAAAGGCTTGGAGATCTGAGTGGTGCCGCCTCCCTTGAAGTTTAGATTATTTGATTATTAGTCAAAAACCTAAAAAAAAATTTACTCTATCCCCACAGCCAACGGTTAGAGCCGCTGGCCTAATTTCTCGCAAGGCTCTGCAGAATTCGAAATTATGATTGCTAATTTATTCATATTAATTGTGAATTTGTGGCTTCAACTTAAGCGCGAAAGCAAATGGTAGTGTGTGAAAACTATAATTATACATGTTATTTCATAGAATTGGTTGCAATTAGGAAATCAGTTTTACTATTCAAACTGAGTTATTAGTAACGCCTAATATTAGCTTGATAATTTTTAATGTACATCACTTCAAAGTTGTGAGTCAAAGTCAAGAAGATGCCAACTTTTAGTTATCAACTAATTAATGAAGCGATGATTAAAATTTCATTGCGTTGAGATAAGTTTCCGCTTTAATCAATTGTCAGCAATTGTAGCATTTGAAAATACTGTTGTCATTTCTAACATTAATATAAATTAAGTTAAATTGTCACTTAGCACTTGGAATCTTAAAACGGTATGTTCAAATCAGTTATTTTAGTGAAATTTTTAAAGAAAAATAGCAATCTTCTTCAAAAATACCTTACTACTAATCACCAATTCTCGGCGGAACCTAATTACAGAAAATCATTATAATCTTGTTTAATTTGTCTTGAGCATGAGTGCCTAGGTGCCTGTGCCAAGTCACATCTTCCTGTTTGAAGTCCTTCCGCAAATGTTTTTGAAATCTCGAGGCACTTATTCTGCATTGTACAAAAGCAAGACACTGTGCAAAGTTCAAATCAGTTCAGCAGATGTAGATACTCATTGCCCTGACTGAAGGTTGATCGGCAAAAATGATATAGGCCTAACGCATCGCCGAGTTTTGGATGCCAAAAGGCCCCAGAGCTGAACTTGATTTTGAGTTTATGTCCCAGTCCGGCTGAATTAACACTTAACTGGCATCCACAGTAGTGATTCGATTATAAGTTGAAGCTAAAGTTTCCAACTGCCCCGAGCGAGAACTTCAAATTATTTCTGGCAGTCAGCATCTAAATTTGACTTCAAACCACTTCCTGTTTAGCTCAGTTCTCTAGCATCTATTTACTTTCCATATACTTTTGGCATATATTTCGTTAAAAGCGCAACCGTATTAATAAGTATACTAGCATTGAACTACTGGTGTTCAGAACCAGTTGACGTTAAAGAAGCACAACGTTTTATGCTAGTAAACAAAACTACACACCAGTGTGATTTCTGAGGTAAACTGCAACTATTTTGGATCGCCGACAGCAATTTACCTGAAACTGAAACTAAAACTGGCCTTGGAAGCACAACTATTTCATCAATATTCAGTTTCCATTTTTGATTCCGGCCCTTCAAATGCTATCTTTCTAAAATCACTACTTTTCCTGGTTTGCCAAATGGAAAAAGTTGACAAAGAAGGCTGGGGAAAAGATGAAGCCTATATTATTGGCCGATGCTCACTGTTCTCTTTTCACAATTAACATAAATCGGTAATTGCAGACGCAACTTTCAATAATCATCATTTCGTAAGCTTGCGTGTTTTGATCTGTCAAAATTGTTGTATGCAAATTGTTCCCGAGAGTACAACCGCATGTAAAAATTACAAGTTATGAAATAGTGCACGGCTTTGGGTCTGACATTGGGTTAAACGCGGATTCAAGTGAGTTATAAAATCATGTTTTCTACTGTGGCTGCCCGATTCATGGTTGTAAAATTCGAAGTACTGCAGTATATTTGCGAGCTCCTAAACATCATTCCAAAATTTTGTCTTCTGCGCACAAACAGTTTAAAACTCAAACTGAAACTAAGCTTCAAAGTTCATCAAATCTAACTGAATTCAAGCTGTCTTTGTGGGCCAAAAGTTATAAAGTTAAAGTTGTTATTGGCATACAAAACAGAGCGTTTTTCTATTCACTGTTTCGCCAGGTATCAAGTGTCTACGACATCTTTTGTAAAACAGTCCAATGCAGATTTACCACAATCAGCATTATGTAATCTTTACTACCAATTGTCTTAAAGTTGAAACAGTCTAAATTGTCTCGTAAGCCATAAATTGTCCCAGCAAGCGCTTGTTTAAAGCTTCCGGCAAATTGTATTCAACCGAATAGAGACACAAATTGCAATCCCAAGTCTTGCATAACAGCGTTCCAACAGAAGCATAACACTTGGTTGACACTCTGGTTTGTACACGGTTTCAAAGGCCTGATTGTGAAATTGGTATTCTCGGTTAAGTGATCAAGAAATGACGATGGAAACGACGGCAAGGGTTTTAAACGGGCATTGCACTAATCTCACCATCGTTCACAATCAATTGAAAATTGAAATTCGAGTGAATTCCAGTATTGGAACGTTGTTATTTATTTTTGTAGCACTTAACTTGTAACATAATCAATGGACGTATAAGGCATGCAACAACAGCAGTTCCAAAAATATAGTTGCAGAAAATCACAAGTAAAGTTGCGGATGACTTCGACTTTAAGTATTTAGTGTTATCTGTAGCAACAAAGGTTTTAAGCTTCTTTTCTATTAAGCTTTCATTATATGGCTCGACTTCGTAAAACTAAAGTTTCAGCAGAGAAGCTTAACAGTATTTCGGAATTTCCCAAGTACAGTAGTCCTTTTTGAAACAGTTCAGCTAACGGTGCGCAGTCAGGCTAGCTCAGACTCAAATCTATAGGCTGTGCATTGGCAGACTTGATTTTAATGGTTAAGTGACAGCCACTGGTACATAAGTCTTCAGAAGGCTAACTCGCACAATACAACTTAGGACAATGTCTAGTTGTTTGAAACAGATTTTAATTCCCAAGTTTACGGCTAGCGAATGATGACTATAGTAAGTCTGCAAATGTACATGAGACTCTTTTCAAAGGCTGTTCTATGGAGGCTTGGATTCTACAGGCTCACCATAAAGATCTCATATAGCTTTCTGATTTAATTCAGCAATTCCTGTGAAATGATAAGTGAGCAAAAGTTACATCAAAGTCCGAAAAGATTTAACTTTCCAAGCCAGATTTTCAGATCTAACTTAAAGCTACATGTTTATGAAACTTCAAAGAAAGTTCAATAATTTTAACTGTTACCCAATGGAGTTATTCTAAGAATTGACCGCAAGCGATTAGAGCTAAATCAGTTAAAGTATAACTTTTATCTTTAGTAGAGAGAGAACTGTTACTGTGCTGAAACTTTAGGGCGCACTTTACCTTGGCTACGGTTACTCTACCG
The DNA here is from genome assembly GCA_030248195.1 of Trissonchulus latispiculum. Lineage (NCBI taxonomy): Eukaryota > Metazoa > Nematoda > Enoplea > Enoplida > Ironidae > Trissonchulus > Trissonchulus latispiculum. The sequence goes on from JASAND010012100.1 coordinate 11,490, forward strand.
CTACGTTTATGAGTGCTACTCAAATACTCACTGTGATAGGATATAATCTAAATCTACTTCAATTTCCATGTTTTGACAAAGCCAACTGCAATTTTTAAGTTACAAGGAAGCCACAAATTTACCATAAATTTTGATAGTATGTTTTGGTGGAACATTTGCAAGGGTTAAAACTGTTTAATTGTATGTATTAATGGTTTTAACCCATTTGATTCAGGTTGCCATGCCATCGAACTCTGAAAAGTGAGCGACATATCTGAATTGGTCCTTACCGTCCTGCGCTAAATTATACGTCCTGCGCCAAATTACATTGACTGTGATCGGGCACTTATCAGCATCCAGCAATTTATATTAGACTTTCAGAAGGGTGACTGCCACCCCCGGCATACCACTATACGTGGATTTTGGCCAACCATTCTGACTTTTAGTTATCCAGGCCCACGAATTGTGATGTAAGCTCATAGAAGGATCAAGGATTTTCTGTTTCAAACTCTCTCAGACTCAGTGTCGCAGCCAATTCTTTCATCAAAGTCACAACAAAATTGGAACTGGAATTGCATACACCGAAGAGCAACCCTAATACAACCAAGGTTGCCGTACTAGGGCTTTTCCTATGCTGGTTCTAGTCTTCTGGTAACACATCTTTCTCTAAAATCTGTGATTTTTCATGTTTCATATGTTTTAATAATTTTTATCTTAAAAAGGTCAAAGTCCAGTCATTAATGAAGTAGTTGTTCCCTGTTAAACCCCAAGGAGATAACTTTAACAGAAATTTTGATTGGTGCAAATTAAATAGTTTATGGTAACTGAACTTGGTCATTATCAATCTGAGCGTCATAGCTAATTACTGATTTAGGAGTTGCGTTGTATTGCAGATGTAGTTAATCGTTAACGTTGTCATGTCAGTAATGTCTATCATAATCAATTGTCTTTGCCATATTTAGCCAACTTCTTCCTTTGTAGTGCGTTTATAGTAGTTGTGGTGGTCCTGTAGTTATCTACCTATTTATATCTATCTATTTATCTATTCATCTAGTTTATGCTTATCTTGACATCATTATTCACCTACAATCTTGTTACTTTGTTAATAGCATTCATTACTGTCAATAAATACTGTTTGGTGTGGACAACTTAATCTGTCGCTGATTTTCCTATAGCCTGGCTGACGCCTTTGTCAAGCTCAGATCGACAGTATCCTAATTCGTATACTCATACTAATCAAATTTATCCTAAGACTTTTCCTAGTCCTATTCGATTGACCCCTAAGGTTAGGCTAACAGTCAAGGCACTGTTGACGGAAAACCACCTCAACGGAGTCTTTGTCCTAAGTATTCTCGGAATACGCCGTTAGCCTGTGTAACGAATCCACCAGTGCTCATTTTAACATAAAACTTGAGAAATTTGAACACGGAATCAAGACCCCGATTCCGCCAACTTCATCTTAGGCAGTTCGTTACACAGAATTTTTGGAGCCCCCAGTGAGGACAACTGACTCATTTTTTTTCGATTTCTAGATTTTCATAGTGAGGACAAACCGGACCCAATTACGTGGAAATCAGCGAAGATTTTGTTTTCCTTTTCCAATCCTCTCTTCCTTCTGTCTATAGTTTAGGTTCATATACTGTAGACCATCTCCTTCTTAATAGGTCTGATTGAGTATTCTATTTAGAAACATCATGTGGTTTCATTTTATCTTACTGACTGCATCTTTCCTAATTCCTTATTTTTGGCGGTTAGGCTCTAGTTTGTTGTATTCAATTATGATTAGGTTGCTCACAGCTGTGTTTAGGGAATCCCGTCCCTGCACCTGTAGTGTTAATGCCACTTCCCCGCCTTATAACACATCAAACGTTCTGTCTGTGGCTGTTCAAACCGAAGAAACAGATGATAGTGGAATTGAGTCGGACTATTCTGAGGATAGTTCATCTTACTGTTCAGACGTATTCTACGATGTTGAGGAACTACCCTGTTCGTTTTCTGTTGCTAGTGAAAGTTGTCAGGTATCCACCCCCAAAGCCGACTGTAATTCGGATTACGCTTCAGATTCAAATTCCAGTTTTCGCGGCTCGTCCGAATCCTTGAACAACGTGGCTTGTTCGGAGCGTTGTTCGGAAGTCTCTCGGTCTGCTAATTCGAGCCCCTCCGTTCTGCATTGCACCGTCCCTCTTTTGAAACTCCCGTCGCCTCCAGTGACTCCAGTGCCCACTCCAAGCGCTTGTGATTGCCAAAGTAGCTTGCCGACCTTGGAATCTGCACTGTTATCCCCGGCATCAGGGTGCAAGCTTGTCCGTTCGATAGACAGTCCTGGTAGGTTTTTAGGGTCGCGTCAGTCTATCAATCAATCACCTCGTCTCCGTGCAACTCAGATATGTGTAACTGCATCTGGAGAGTGTGTAGAAGTGAAGGCAAGCAGGACTAAATCCAGGAAGTTAAAGCAGTCTCAGTCTGAAGAGACTTTAGACAAGACTGAACACCTACGTGCTCAACTTGAGCTGTTGTCCCCACCACTACAAGAGAAAGATCAGGACAGTTATCCCTTGGAGCTACCAGAAGAAATCCACCTGGAAGCATGCAGTCCCAGTGTTAGCCAAGATCAAGAACGTGAACGGTCCAACATTAAAGCTGAACGGGATGTTTCAGTGCCCCAGCAACAGTTAAATGAAGTTGTTCAGCCGGTTGTTCGGATTCTTGGCGATAACTCGCAAACTCAGTCAGCATCGTCCGCTCTACAGAATATCAAGCAATTTTCAGGACTTGAAACTGAGAACATTCTGGATCACCTCTATCATTTCGAAACCGTTTGCTCAGCTCTTCGTTGTTCTGATGCGACCAAAACCCAGTTGTTTCCCTGTACTCTTGCTGGTAAAGCGAAGGAGTTGTTTAGGGTCCAGCAGTCACACCTGTGGGGAACCTGGTCGTCCTGGTTAAAGAATATTAGGGAACTTTTTCTCAGTTTTGCAGATTCGCTAGTTGCTACTAAGTTGCTGAACACCATTGAGCAAGCTAGTTCGGAGACAGTAACTGACTACTATTTGAGGTTGCACAAATTTTGTCGGATAGCTTATAGTGAGCAATTTAACCCCAGCTTTCATCAGGTTTATCTGAGCAGAGTTTTTGTTTTGGGTCTGAGGGCAGATCTGCGTTCCAAAATGCCCTTGGCAGTTGATTTGGAGTTGGATGAAGCGTTCAAGCTTGCCCTTTCAGCGGAATGTACTATTTTGTCCTATGACCGGGTCCCAGCATTTCTGCAAGATGCCTCCAAACCAACGATTGTGAAGAGTTCCCAAGCACCCGCCCGGCATTGTTATAATTGTCATGGAATCGGGCATGTAAAACGGAAGTGTCGCAAGCCTGGGGGAGGTGCCCACCGTTTTGTGAACCGTAATTTCAGTATCAGTCGTCCTCCTGCTCAGGAGACAGTAAGAATGCCAAAAGACGGAGTAAATGTAGTAGACGTTGGCGAAAACAAGTATGAGTATGCTAGCTCTGCACAAAAACAATTATGTAACTCTTCTTTGTCTGGGCATGTTGGACATAAACTTGCTCCGTGTTTAACATTACATTGACTTAATTAGATTTGTAGTATTCAGCTAGCTAGATTGTTTGGGAGCTTTAGCTCCAGAGGGCTTTAGCCCTAGGAATTGGTACTTTTAAAGTGGCTTGCTGAAATTCAAAACTAGTATAGATGGCTTGCTGAAATTCAAAACTAGCATAGTGAATTTATAGAATAAATAAGAAATTTGTGGGTGAGCGAGTTTGTGTACTAAGGTTTGGATAATGAGGATTGTGTAATTGCTAAGTAATCTTAGTGTGCTGACTAGCAAAATTAGTAAGGATAAGACTAGTAAGTAAGTAATGTCCTGTAAGTAGAGGTGACGATTGGTACGTAAGATCTGTGGTAATTAATCTGTTCGATTCGACTATAATCTTAAATAACATTTGGTTGTCGCATACTTTAAATCAATTCTCTGACTATTCTAATTATTATTTTAATTCTTATGTATAGAAGAGTGAGTATTTGATAATAACAGTAACGATTATATATTGCAACTAATAATTGTATAATACATTACATTATCTAATCATAATGTGTGCTTGTGTCCGTAGTGTAATAGTGTAGTAAAAATGTCGAGTCAAAGTCAAAGTCCGTCTTAGGGATATAAACCGGCTATAATTATATACAACAGTTATGACGTTAGCAAAAAATCATACTTATTTGAACTTAAATTAAAAACCTATGCTCTACTGTGCTGTACCTGTATTGGATTCATTGAAATTTGTGCAATAGAATTGACTTCAATTTCTCATATTTGTATTTGAATTATAAAGCTTTGTTTTGCCTAAAGTATAGTTTCAACTGTATGATATCCAACTGGACTTGAGCTGTAAGCCGTACTGTTCTGCTCGCTCCTGTAATTAGTTACTGAATTATTTTACTTTAAGATCAAGTACGAAGGCATATCTAGTTTTATGACTATTATTAGTAGTGGGCTTTTCTAATAATGATCCATCAAAAATCAGCACGTATTTCCATTTTAGAAAGTGAAAAACAACAATTATATATTATTGCGTTATCGTTTTGTGAGGTATTCTATAATACGGATCATCAGCCTGTTTGCTTGCTAAAAGATTGAATTAAATAATTCAAGGGTTATTTCTACGTTATTTGCTTAAAAACAGCCTGGCATGCACGCATATTATTACTTTGCAACTTAGTTAAGATTCCCCCAAAATTTGGTTCGCCAAAATTGCCTAGCAAATGCAGCAAGACTACAGGAGTCCAACGATGTATGTAGCCACCCGGAACAATTTCTGGTGACTGGATCAATTAGAACTAAAAATTGTAATTTCTTAACGCACTTCCTCGCCGTTCTGTTTCAAAATGTCAAGGGCATTAATCTCAGAACTTCCAAAGGTATTATTAATGAATAATTATTTACATCAAGTATGAAGCAACTGCGACTGTTCTTGAGAATAATCATATATATTCGTAGTAGCAATAAGTTATGTTTTGCTAATGATAACTATTGATGCTAATACATAGCTTCAAGTAATTGTGTGGGTATTCTGAATTGATCCGTTTTGAAAATTGTGGTTGCTCTTGTCTGAATTAGCTACAAGAAATGACAAACTCTCTTTGAATTTAGAATTCTAGCAGTTTCAGTGATTGATCATTAGTATGTAGCTAGTGAGCGATCTTGTTTAATTTAAGCAAATGGACCTTATCTTGGTAAAGAAGTTCTGATAAATTTAAGAGCTTATTTTAATTATTAGAATGAATGGTCAAAATAAATTATGCAGGAGATACCAATCAATTTGGGCGATCTAACCGCAGCATGGTTAGCTAATTATAATCTGCAAAGATTTGGAAAATCTTATTATAAATTCGGATAACTAGTAAGTTCGGAATATACCTCCTTCATTTGAGTTCAGGGTTTGGGTTAATGCGGGTTATACTCAAAACTTGTCATCTAATTTATGACAGAGTAGTCGAATTACTAAGACATTCGCTCGCTAATAGACTTATAAAACTTCTTCTCCATGTTTATTTGATTCCACGTTTTGTTTCACGGAAAACTAACTGTGTAGAAAGTAAGAAGGAGAGAAAGTAAGCCATGCAAGCACTCGAAATGCGGCCTCAATATTCGCGGAGATTTTAAGCCAAATGGTCTGATTTCACTTTCTTGATATTTGGAATAATCTTGGAGAAAGGCTTAGGAATGGACTTATGTTAAATATCAGCAACCCAGAAAGGTTGAAATCAGCGTAATAATCTACTCTCAATGTCGGGGGATGTGGCGCAGTGGTAGAGCGTTCTACTTCTTAAACCAAAGCTCGGCGGTTCTTCACATCTTTCAGACCCTGATTTCAACCTTTCACACTTATATTTTAATACTTAATTGGATGTAGTTATTTCTACATAAACAAATTAGAAGCAGTGCAACCGAAACATCGAATTAAGTTCTTGAAATATTTAGGCAAACTTAGATGAAGGCTGTTCTTGGTTCTCACGTTCAGAGCATGATCCTGGAGTGACATAAATAACTTAATAAAGGAAATAAATTAATCTATAATGTTTGAATTTGTGTAAGTCAGTTAACACAGAATAGTTTATAGGCGTTTGTAGGAACTAGGAACTTGCATTAGTAAGCTTATGTAAATCGGAATAACTAAAAAAGGGGCCCTATTTCGCCATAGAGCAAAAGGCATCATTTATACCCAAAGGTGTTGTTCGCATTCCGATTTCGAAGAATCTCCGTTTAGAATTTAAAACTGATACGAAAACTGTTACTCGTGCATATTAAATGCTACTGTTTTTTTTAATTAATAGGATTTAAGCTTTAACTAGATGGTTAATGTGTTTTGAGGAGAAGCTAAAAGACCAGGTTTCATAACTCAGAGATTGCAAATCGGCGTCGGCCTCCTGGAAGTTCAATATTCACAGTTTTCCTCTTATCACAGTCTTTAGCCAAATTTAGTTGTGCCCATCTAAATAAAATATTTCTGTCTCCTTAGATAGATCCCTGGCGTTTGCGGGGGCAGTTCAATGTCTTAACCACTACACTGAAATTTGTAATCTGTTAATTGATGTGGCTATCCTATAGCAACCCGCTGCTAATCGCAATCTGATTTGTTGCAGAACGTCACACAAATGCTTGAAAAACTGTGTGCTCTAGTGCATAGCTGCACTACTTAATAAATTGTTACCGAACATTTGAGATGAAAATAACGCCAGTGTGTAAGACAAACTTTTTAGAGATTTATATAGTGAAATCCTGTGACATTTTAGCTTTGTGGTGAATTTCTGTGAAATTTTAGGTTTCAGTCTCCTAAAAATTACCAACCTGATTTGATAGCTTTTTTTTTATTAACTCTAAGAATACTTGTACTGGGCCAAGTGATGACCAGCCGAAAATTGCGAAAATTGCAAATGCTTTTTATATAATCACGACGGGGAACGGGATAAAAACCTATCGGGCTCAGACTCCGAAAAGCAGTATTAGCAGTATATCCGAAACCTATATGGTCAGTGATGCAATATGAAAGGTCATTATGGCATTCAGTAATATACTCTCGTGTCAAACAGGGTTGAGGAATTGTTAGATAAAAGTTTGTGAAAAACAGTCTTTTGGTCCAAGCTAGGTTGTCATTAAGAATCATCCAGTCTTCCTTCTGTAGCTTTTATTGTGAACTAAAACGTTGCTTACAAACCAGATCAGCCCTCGACAATTTATGCAAATGTAAAGACTGTTTTAATTTCACCGTTTACGGTTTTAATCAGACTGTCTTAAAAACCTAAACAGCTGAAAACTTTTATAGAAAGCTTGGATGCAAGTTTACAATTCATATCAAACTTTGCAAACTACCAAATATTCTCAGAGCATATTTCAGAGCTAATCATTATAGCATGATTGCATAACACATAAAAATTGGAATAGAATGGACACGACAGAAGTGAGCACCGATGGAGTTTTCTTGTTTTCCAGTTGCTGATGCTAAAGTTCTATTGTGTCACCGCTAAGATTACGCACTACAAAAATCGTTGAGATGAGATGGAATCGCTATCGGATAATTACAATTTTCGACTTATCAAAATGCCCCCCCAGCTACGACTCTTGCAACAACACTAGTTCATACGAAACGCTGTGTGTGAAAATTGAGTTTGTATCGCCTACGAAAATTCGAGTAATTGATGAACTTCGGATTATAATGAACACAGTTGAACTGTAAATGTAAATTGAGCAGCTTTAGCATAAACATAAGCTTAAATCTGAGCCTGACAGTCAATCCTCCAATCCATGAAAAATTGCTTCGAATTAACGAAAGTTTCAATTCAATTTAGTTAAGTTTTATAGAATGATTTGAGTATAACTTTGATTCTTCTTAAAAAAATTATTCCTTGTTTCATGTTTTGCCATCTGGAATTTTGAGATTACAAAACTGCTATTTTCTACGATCACGTTAGTTTTAAGTTTTAGTTAGCTTAAAGGTTGAAGCCACAATCTAGACTGAAAGGCTTCGATAATTATTGAGGAAGTAAACGTTTCCTAACTATTTTAGCCAAAACATAATTTCTAAATTTCTGAACGCAGCCTGGACTCACTGTGTAGTGTTGTCAGTTTGCGATCTATTTCTTTAATTGATAAAAACAAAAAAAAATGAAATAGAATGCGAGCATAAAACATCAAAGGAAATTAGAAATTTATGGTTATCCGGGGCGTGACCTAGGGCTGCTGCGCCATAGTATTTGGACTATTTATCTATTGCTTTCTCAAGAGCAATTGCTTCACTATCAACGAATTGTACAAAGGAATTAGGACAGATTGGAATTGGCTAGCGTTGGTTTATCCATTTCCTAGGAAAAGCCTGTTGTTCATCACCTACAAATTCTACTAATCCTGTGCTAAGTTTAGCCTAATTTGACTTAGATTTGCTCACTCATAGTGTCCTCTTGCTCATGGTAGCTACAGTAAATTGTATATTATCAGTTGCACGTGTTAACCTGCACACATCGATAAGAAGCCACAGAGTAATTGGATTTCCGAAATAAGGGGAGGGCGGATGGTTATGTTATGAAAAATTATTCTGAAAATCACAGGCTGTGTGGATTTCATTTTATTCTCGAAAATAAAAGTTTCCTTAAGTTATAATCACGGTCGATTAGATACAAAGTCATCTCAGCTGTCTCAACTTCAGTCAGCAAAGCATGTGGGACTTGCTTTTCCTACCTTGTAATCTGTAATGGCTCTCAAACTTATGCTGCCTTTGTTGCAAATTTACTTCCAACATCATTGGCTGATTGATTGATTGATTGATTGATTGATTGATTGATTGAGACAATTGATTGATTAGCACCGATGATGGTGACAACTTACCCATTAATACTAACTAATACTGATACCGTCAGTCCATGAAATACAATACATCCATTACTTGGTTAGCCTTTTCGCTGTGTTAGATATTTTGCTTCGCTGAGCTAGGACTTGTCGGGAATAATATCGAGACAAAATGTTTCAAGATTATGTTGTGATTATTTTTTTGAAATCTGTGTAAAGACCATTCTTTAAGATAGAATTGGGCTCATAGAGAGAATAAAGCGAAATATTTATGAGATCAAGAAGCAATACCGAAAATTCCAGGTAGTCACATCATATTGCCCACTCCACTTAACATTTTGTTGAGGAATATTAAGCTAAGTTACGTACTGATAATTATACTTAGTTGAAGGAAAACTGTTCAAAATAGCATAACTTCAACTGATAACCCAGGTAACTTTTTGTCGAGCCTTATGCGGTAACAGTAACGATTAAATGTCTAAGAAATAAATTCGCTGTTTAATAACATGACTTGGTGCTTAATTCTAGCCTACAGACCAGGCGCCTCTAGTTAAAATCATTTAGGCTCAAAAAGATACTGAGATCTCTTTGGTCAAAGCTCTTATCAGTTTGTGGATTTGTTCGAGGATTTGTGATGTGCCGGCGTCAGAACCAAATTTGAATATATTTAGATTAGAATCATAAGAATTGATTAGAGCAGACTTAGAATAGAATAGAACTATAGATTTAGGAAAGCATGTGTCCGAATAAACTATTTCCGTCGAAATTGGAAAGCTTTAGATTTTCTGAGACTTCTAAGGGGCACTGTCTTATTAAAATATAATACAAATTAAATAGGAATATAGAATCTTTCTCTAAACCATTATTATAAACAAATGTTATCATTTTTCACAAGTATTGTATTTGTTATTATTGGCCAAAGCTAAGGAAAATAGAGTTCTGTAGTTTTGTTTCTATTAAGCAGTTGTGAGTGCTTTGTGCTAAGGAAGATAAGAGAAGAAGCTTTGCTGGAATTCAAAATCGAAATTTTGAATAAATTCGCGCAATTGGATACTGAGCATGGGAAATCAATCCATGCAAATAAACTGGAGTACTCAGTGTATGAAAGTTTCATGGTTTAACTTACTAAGTGAACCATAACTTGGTGAGCTGACAATTTCTGAAACTTTGAGAAACATTTAAAGCCGAGGTTCGGAGACTGTTCTTTCAAAGATATGCACCAAATTTCAGAAGTTAACGCTATACCTAAATTTTAGCGCTGTCAAAGAATGAACCAGATATTTCTCGCACGAAGAAGACAATTGTAACTAGCTTGTATGGGAGAATTAAACATTGGATAGAAAGGTATAGAAACCTTCAATAATCTAAAAGCTGTTACTAATATTCGATTTTGGAACAACTCTGCCCTAATTTCTAAAGATACTGTTTTACGAAAATTGAGACAGGTTCAACGACATGGTTCAACGACATACTCTTTTTTATCTGTTTATGGTAGTTCTGCCGTTTTGTTCTGACGGTTCACTTGAGAATTCTATTTTCTAAACGTTCTGATGTTTTAAGCAATGTCTGTCCTACTTTGAAATTAACTTAGCTCTCTAACCTCTAACCTCGACCAGTGACTGTCTTTAACCTCGCGTGGATTCTAAATGGCATTACATAACTGTTAAATTGAGCCACAATCAGCTAGGAATTTCGGATGTGACTGGGAAAATCTAACCCACCGCGCAAATATATACTTTTAACAATTTTATGGATTTTCTAATTACTGTTAGTTACCATTAGTTGCTGTCAGCAGTTAACTTTTACCAGCCTAGCGGAACAACGTAATCACGGTGAATTTAAAAAGTTGCCAGAATAATAGAGATCCAGACTAATTTTTAGAGTTAGTTGGAAACATAAAGTTGAACATCAGTCACAATACAATGGCTTTTCGAATCCTATCCACTATGTTATGCCTAGTCTGCGGCGGTAAGCTAATGATTGAAGTTCGCCATCGGTCTGTCCTATATCAACATCACGTCCCTAAGGAATTAACATCTGTCCAACATAATTTGCTTGTCTACTACTTCGAGCGGCGAACCAATCTTAACAATTTAGCAACTGATCAACATTGTAAACATTACTTTAGCATAAGTTAGCAAAGATTGGCTGATGATAACTAACTGCGAAATTTACCGTAGATTTTGGGACGAGTAATACTTCTACAAGTGAGCCTTGAGCACGTTCTACACAGCTAAACGAGCATCTAATAGCCATGTATCAATCTCAGACGTTTTAGGTTTTTAAAATTAAGGTATAAGTTTAATTACTGCCTGCTCAAATATTTTTGTGTACTTAAGATGGGTGTTGGCGATATGAAAAGGTGCAATCGGTGCTGATCAATGATCGATCTCGTTAATATGCAGAGTTCGCATATGGCTTTGCGGTAGTAAAATCCTGATTTCAAATTCATGAAAGTTATGATCCAAACTTTTGAAATTAAATAAAAAGGCTATTTTTGCAGTATCAGTGGAGACTCCTGACGGGCGAATAGGACGTCAATCGCTTTGTCGCGAGCGGTACTGTGATAAACAGTCTTTATGCATATATCTACACGAGACACGGTGGATCTGCTTCGTTGCAGTGTGTCGCACTGTAGATGACATATCACTATATTTATGTTTCACATCAGTCGGATCCTAAATCTTTTCACTTTGCAAGCCATATGCGAACAGGCCAAAATCCGCGGTACTTTGGTTATAATGGGCGTCGAATTCCTTAAATTCAGTGAAGAATCGAACTTTAAAACATTTATTAGACTTAAACTGTCCAACTGGAACTTTTCATACTTGTCGCTTAAAGATTTTCTAACTTCGTCATGGAGTGGGAGTGTCATCCTAATGGGGGTTGAGGTACCATGACCTCTGAAACATCCGTTGGTGGTGATATTTCTAAACTGTGACGTAACGTTTTAAATTTGAACTTTGATTGTTTTCATCTTTTAGACGCCCATTATGCCAAAAATCATTGCATTTTGCGGACAGAAGGACTATCTGTCAAATATGTACCTATGCAGCGTTACAAAGGCGGGAAAGAAACTCCATTGTTCAGAAGCTGGTTATCAATACGGCAAAGCTTGGATTGCGGAGGACAATGCCCTTGCCGACCGGATTGCTTGCGCTCAGACTGGATTCGAAGCCAAACGCCTGTCGAAACAGGTCAAAGCTAAAACAAAGCAATGGGACCAGTGTAAGATGGCAATAATTAAAGGAGTAGTATTTTCCAAATTTTTGCAAAACCCTGACCTACTCCAAAACTTGATGAATACGCAATCTGCCGTTCTTGTCGAAGCAGCATCAGATAAGGTTCCTGCGTTTCGGAGAGATCTCTTCTACAGTGCTGGGCTTACTAAAGCGGAGCTCTCCAGATTCAATTCTTCCAGATTCCCAGGAAAAAATTTCATGGGCAACTTATTAATGGAAATTCGCAGCTCCTTTAGAGAAAACAACTTCGCAACAATGATCGTTATCACAGATTCTCAGGGATATCGTCTGCCGAAGAACACCAACGCCGACTTGGAAATTGTACCAGTCAGCGGCGCACGAATTCAAGACCTGATAAAGATTGCTTGTCTGGCCGTTCATGACAAACATCGACTTTGCGTCATCCTTGGAGGTACTAACAATATTGCTTCCGACCCTTGGAGTCCCAAGCATGCGAACGACGGCGCCCTCCAACCCAGGCTTGTGAAAGATATCACTCGTCAATTTCGCGGAATTCGTCACTTTTCCAACCAATTCCCATCTGTTAAGCTGTGGGTAGGCGAGATACCTCCCAGGTTTGATCAGCCACATGACGTTCCTGCCAAACCCAGTAAATTTCAACTAACAGTCAAACGGGTAAATAAGGAATTGAACAAGCTGGTAGCCTCCCTGCAAGAGTCCGGTCATAACATTGACATTCTACCCATGTATCAGGATTTCAACGATGTGAATTACTTTGCTAAGCGAAACGATGGACGCAGCTCCATTGACCTTCACTTTAACGAAGATGGTGGACGGAAGCTACAGACCAAACTCATTTCTCTAATTAACTCTTCCTGAGTTATTGCTCTGCTTCTACCGAGGTATCATGACCTCTCAAGGTTCGGGTTGAGCAATGGCTCAGTGTAATCAATTCTATTTAAAATGTTTAAAGTCCGTAGCTTCTGGGCCGCAATGCCTCATTTATAACCAGTCAGAAAGGCTCTTAATCTCACTATTTTTTCACTACTCTTATCTTTATTTCTTCCATATTCTGGTCAGTTTATTCACTGTTTGGTCTCTATAATCTATATTAAGAGGTATCGAAATGAATTTACTTTCTTAGGTAAGACTTCATCCACTGCAGCACAATAAGATAATTTAGATTTTTGGTATTTTGATTTCACCTTAGTGAACGATACTATATATTTCAACTGAACTTTGCCACTTTTGAACCCCCTAGTCGTCAACCTAGAACTTTTAAGCAGCTGAGGATTGGGATGGGGTGCACACCATCCAAAAAAAACAGCATTTTCGAAAATTTAATCTCCCACATATGCTTTGGTTCGATTAAATATCAAGCCTTCAACTTCACAGCTCTAGCGGACGGACTTTGACCTTGAATTAAACCGTTTTAGATTTAATGTATAGTGGTTTGGATTCATACATATATACTGTAAAAAATTACGTAGTGCATTGTAAACAGTTCGTAAACTTGTAATGTGGTTCGTTTTCTATGTATGTCATGTGTAACTTGTAATTTTGTTTTGCTCCTTATAATTGTATTTCATCTCTTAGTTCATACTGTCTTGAACCTTGGAATTATTTTAAAGCCTATTTCTGGAGATTTTGTCTGATACAATTTTGAGTCCACAAGTGCTTGTTTCACACGATTTTGGACACTAAAGTTTTTACTAAGAATCTAGTTTAGAATTAAAAAATTGTTGTTATACTGTGTGCCTTGCTGTGAAATCGTAAAACTTATTCTGTACTGTATGCTTTACCGTGAATTTAAGTTACTTGTTACTACAAACCAGTATGTATTATCTTATTATGTTATGAAGTATTTCTGATTTTTACTTGTATTACTGTACAGTTATGTTTTGTCTTGGTATTGTACACAGCATTGCAGTTTTTGGTCGGCAGCGGGAATTTTTTTTCGATCAGTGTTACCCTCCTAGTTCAAAACCTACT
>JASAND010012102.1:0-39977 GCA_030248195.1 Trissonchulus latispiculum
TGCCCTAACACTCTTCTTTATGTTCTATATCCCTGAGTGTCCTCAAGTGTCCTTTAGGCTGGCCAAAGGCCAGCATAGAAACTCGCCTTTCCTCAAAGTTAGTATACACCTTTTAAGAGAGTTATAGGTTCGGAGGGAACTTACCTCCCTCCCAAATTGTTTAATTATTATAAAATTAGCTAGGTATACTAAAGATTGTACGTAGATTACAAAAATGTAATTTTTATTTCACAGAAAATTACGTATCATTTTTTATGCATATTTTTTGTTACAATTGCTCCCCTAGCCTCAGTCATGTGAGGACATAGAATGTCCAGCAATGAGGAGCAATTGTCGCTAAGGCCAGCAAACAGCGTCCCTTGTTTACTGGCAAAAGTTGGCTTCAAAACTCAGAGTAGGGGTCCAGTAAACAAGGACCTGTTAAAATAATGAAAATTTAAAACAGACATTCAAATTGGGTAGAACATCCCGACTTAATATTAATTTTTCTAAATATAGTATAAAACATGGTGAATTTTAAGCCCAATTTCGAGAAAATTGGGTAAAGCTGAAATTCTAAGTTGAATTTGGCCCCTTTGGTTATGTTTACGTGTTAACCAAAATTTCACAAAATTTCGCCAGATTTCAGCACCCAAAATTTATCAAAAAAGGGTCAGTTGTAGGGGTAATAATTTTAAAATCCCATTAATTTCAGGCTCAGCGGACCGGCCCGCTGGCAAGCCCCTAGTCTGCCAATGTTGAAGATGGCAAGTTTCTAGAAAGTTCTAGAACTTTCTAGAAGCTTTGCCCTAAAAACAAAGAAGAAACCGCACTAATGACCTGTCATCGAGCTGTCAGAGAGCTGTCAGCTCGGCCCAAAATCTTTCCCAAATTTTAGTGTTCGCTTGAGCAGCAACCTCAGGAGGTTGCTTTTTCCCCCTCCGCTCGGTGTGTCTCCGCTGTGTGCCAGAGTTTTGGCACGGAGAACAAACACACCCTCCCAGGTTAGGAAAAAAGACTAGGGACTTTTCTAGCCTTCGGGCTAGAAAAGAAATTGAGAAGAAAACACCAGCGAACACACACAAACTGAGGGCCAAATGGGTTTTGTATGCCCGGCCAAATTCTGAACTGAGGAATCAACTCTAGGAATGGAAGGCCACTTTCTTGGCCATACTTTTATTATTATGGGCCTTCGGGCCAATTTTTTATACATGTATTTTTGGGTCTTTCGGCCAGCCTTTTTTATACTATATGGGCCTTCGGGCCAAGCTTTTTATGTATCTTTTTGGGCCTACGGGCAGAACATTTTTCCCATTTGGTACAAAGTCTCCTGGTTAATCTTCAGTTTACTAGCATGAGTTGGGCCCAAGGCCAATTTTAGTTTATTCCTATATTTTATTTTATGATTTCTTGTTGTGGGACAGCTCATGTAAACCCCTCCTGTCTGATGGAGGTCTTGAGTTTTGTCCCTTATTTATTATTTCACTTTTACTTTTATGATTTCCTTTTCAAAGGCAGCTCATGTAAACTCCTCCTGTGCGATGGGGGTCTTGAGAATTGCCTAACCACTCTTATTTTTATGTTATCTTTTCACTTAAAACTTTCGGTCAAGCCACGACCTTTGAATTGTAGTTTATTTTTTTACTAAGGCCTTAGAGGCCAGGAAAGAGTGATATATTCTGCAGTTTCTGGGAAAAATGAGTGGGACCCCCACCTTTTGGGAATGAGTTAGTGGGTCTCTAAAAGCACGACCCTTAAAAAGAATATGAGTTAGTTTTAAGGTTTGTTCCCCACAGCCGGCAACTAGGAGTTGCCGGCCATATTGTTAATCCAGGTGCAGTTAATTTTAAAATCTTATTGTTCTGTATTATGTTATTTATTTTAGCTTTAGGTCGGTTCCAAATTAATAGGTCTTTAAAAATCTAGGACGTCTAATCCGAATTCTAAAAGCTATGAGTTGTTCTATTTAATTAATTATTGAGAAGTTTAAAAGGGAATGACCGGCTTCCCTGTCCAGTTGTTTATGTGTTAATATTAATGTGTTGTAGTAGTTTTTGTAGTAATGATTGCTTGGCAATCATTACTCACATGGCTTTCATAAAATTCTCAAACATTTCTCTCAAAATACCACAAACTTCTCAAACTTCTGCGCTAAAAGACGAGTTTTAAAACATTAAAACTCGCACCAAAGTTTTCACATAAAGTTTCTCATAACCTAATAATTAATATTGTTAGGATGTGTCTAAAATAGTAGCTAAGAAATTAATACTAAGAAATTAATAACATTAGTTGTAGCTAGTACTAGGAATTGTCGTATTTGCAGTTGTAATTAGGTTGGTAACTAGAAACAATTAAGCAACGATTAGCTAAGAAATTGTATGATTGCGTGTGTATGAGTGTATGAATGATTTTGGTGTGAACTTATGTGATTGTGTGTGTGTCGTGACTCGCGGAAACTCCTTCTATTTGACGAGGGTTGCGAGCACTGTCGAGTGAACGAGAACTCAGATATTAAGCAGGATAAAGGTATGTTTGTGATTTGTGTGCACGAATATGTCTGGAATTTGGCATGAGTGTATTCTAGTCTAAATGGTGTATAAGAATAGCGTGAGCGTTCATTAATTAGTAGTCCAAATGTTTGCGTAATTGTTGTTAAAGATTGTTTAGTTAGGAAATGAGGGTACGTAATTAAGTATTAACTTGTTTAAGGTATGTGTGAATGTTACAGTTTGAATGATAGGTTGAGATTAACGAGAATGTGATTGTCTGAATGCATACTGTCTGTAAGCGCGGTTTGTGTGAAGTACCAGAATTACCCCAAAACTTAGGTAATGGGCAGGAAAAAATAACAGTAACCAAGTCTGTATGTATGTCTGAAAGTTCATGAATGCGGAATTACGTAAGCAATTTAGGTTCTAGGTTACAATAGGAAATATGCAAATGAGGTATGAACATTAGAATCTAAGGCCATAAGGACCCCGTATTTAGGCCCATGATAGTCGGTATTGGGACATCCTCGATTCGTCCGCGTAAGCTACTCTGTATTAAGAGTGCGGACGAATCGCATGAAAGGGATTCCATAAACCAGCAGCTTTGCATTAATCAACACGTTTTACATCAAATGGTTATCACCCTCTGAAGCACGATATTTGTCGGTCATATATATTGTTCTTCTATTTCCAAACTAAATGCATATTCTCATTGCCAATACCAACTAGCTAGGTTAAACCCTGTTCGTAGTTAGCTCCTAATAATGACTACAGTTGCAGATCTGCCATGCGCAAGAGGTGTAGCCGTATTACGTAAGGATAGTATCAATAGTAATTCTCTGGTTAATGTATTGTTGGTTTATTTCCAAAACAAGTAAAGGTCATTATTGCCATTTCTAGTTTAGTCAGTCGAGTCCAGTTTGTGTTTAGCCTGTAATAATGTCTACAATCGCGAGTAGGTACTGTCTCACATTTGCACCATATCTAAAGTCAGGAGTAACAAACCCAAGTTACTTAATAGCTAGTACGGTTGGAAAATCAACCGTACAAATGTTCACGTTTAGTATTAATCCAGGTTTCGTCAACTACTCTCAAATGGCAATAATGGACATCGAAAATCAATAATCTTGTATGGTATTGCTTAATAATTAATGGTATATCTGAAATAGAGGAAATAATAAATAAGTACGTAGAAAATATGGATAGGGTAAAATGAACCATCTTCTAATCAAACCAACCTTTTATCTTTTATTATTCTAGTTTCAAATCATGGGATACTTCAATTACAGGGAGTTGTTACTGCCCTGAACTCTGGGGCCAGAAAGGGGCCCCAAACGTCTTGATGTTGTTATAAAAATTACGTGATTGCATTAGGCAAGTACACGGATTACCACAAATTATTTAGTTATTGTCAAGCCATTATAAATTATGGATTTACGTTCATCCTGATGTTCCAACCTGGAACAGTGCAAAAACGGAGTGTACGAAGTGAAATCACATCTTTATTGCAATTTCCTGCATGAAATTGCAGGAAATTGCTCAAAAGCTACATTTTTGTTAAAATGTTTCCAGAATTATAATATACCGTTCAATTCTTTCAATTTTGTATCAAAATGTCGGAAATTTCGTTTATTATGACTAGCTTGAGTCTCCCAAGTTCAGTTTTGATTTTAGAAAGCCAGAAAGTGAGTAATGGTTGCTGGGTTCGAATCCCGCACCATAATTGTGTAACTAATGGGTTTTAACCCATTTGATTCAGGTGCGAAGTCATCGGATCTCTCGCCTGAAGACGTCAATCTTGCCTCTGGTCGATTAGCAGTGATTTATACTCAGTATTGTTGGTCAGGAGCCGGGAGTGCTCAGTGTCATTATCAGTCAAAGGACGTTTGGAACTCATAACTGTAGGTACTCTTATTGGTTGGAGAGTAACTGAATCTTTGAGGCAGAGACGAGTCTAGTCCGCACCAGAATCGTTGGGTAGAAACTAAAACCTGTTTTGGTGATTGAAATTTGGGATTCCATTTGGAAGACCAATAATCTGAGACTAACATTGAACCTTTTGGTACTGGAAATTCAATAATCAGTATTATATTTGATTCGAAAAAGATGATCTCCGCTTTTGCCCTTCTTGCTCTGCTTGGGTGGGAATTCCCCACTGGTCTGTTCTAGAAGTCAAGTAGCGCCGGAAGATCTAAAAGAAGATAATTTATTAGTTTACATTAATTAATTGTTAAAGTTTATATAACCGTACCAGGCATTCCCCCAACCAGACCGTCCCCTGTGCTAGACCCCTCAGGTTTTCCGAATAGCATCCGGGAATAGTGCGCTGTGTGCTCCACTATAGGAGATTGGAACAGCATTCTTGGGCTCACCCAAGGACCGGAATTTGTGTGTGTTTCAAATTAATTATCATTAATCATTATTATTATTATTATTATTATTATTAATAGTTTTGTCCTTGTTTTAAAGGACTGATAAAGAGATAGACTACACGAACACAAGCATATAGGGAAAGCACAGAGTTTAGCAGTAGCGTATAACAGTTGAGATTAGAAGTCTAATAGTACAGAAGAAGAAGAAGAAGAAGTAATAGCCAAGAGTCGAAGTCTAAAGTCTTGTCCCTCAACCAAAATACTAACCAAAGGTTTGAAGTTTAACTGGCAACTCTGGCAACACTGTGATCTATATTTTGTACGTCTAGATCTATAATCTTTGTTGTAACCTATAGTGTCATTGTCAGTATCATTATTGTCAACTATATTACCCCATTTATCTAACCATTGTAACTGTTGAGCATTATATTAATTCTCAATAAATTTAAGTGTGCCTCAGCAAGCGTTTGATCTAGGGTGCACACATACACTGGACAAAGCCATTGGATCAGGATCAACCCTCCGCCTATACAAGTAAGTGAAGGATCTCGAGTTTGAGATCCCAATTCCTGATCATCAAAGGAAGCCGAGACGAACTACCCAGTTGTATATCTTGATCAGTCTATCAAGATACGTATCAGAACTCACTGTTGTGAACTGATACTAGTCCAGTTTCAAGAAAAGACAGGCATCGACCCCGCTTGTCTCTATCTCTCCATCCCTACCCATCAAACGAACTCACAACCAGGACCCCATCCGGGTTGGCTACAAGGATACCCATTTCTGGACAAACCACCTTTTGGGCATCCTGTGTCTAAGTTTGCTGATCCCCAGCAGACGCGCTGACCCTCCGTGTAAAAGATTAAGTTGCTACAGAACCCTAACCGACTAGGCTGAACCAGGACAAGGGAAAAAAGTGATTTTTAATTCAGATCAAAGCAACTTCATTACAATTGTTTCCTTGAGCAAGAAACTTAGGCTATAGCTCCGCCGGTCGGATGAGGCGTAAAATTGGTGGGCCCGTGTACTGTCTTGCTGGGGACAGGCACGCTAAAGAAGCCTAATCCGCTTATCGATAGGAGTAGGGCGCTGAGCTCCGGGCGGAAAGGCACACCCTCCCTTGGGATCAACCAGTACCCTGCAACGTGTCCGCCTATCCCCTGCGAAGGGATGCTAGGTGCACCAGAGTCACGCACTCAAAAATGGACACACCCCGTGTTTGCTTCTGATCCCACCCATCTGCGCTATGGGCTTGGAGCGTCGAAAGACGCTGTGCCACCACTGCTATACGCATGAGCCGAAAGGCCACACGACGGGCTCCCTCCAGCCTCCCAGTGTGGGACAGCATCCAGGCGACATAGATAGCGAAGGTCATACTAGATATGACTGATGGGGAGAAGCAAAGGTGGAAACACCAATTTATGGGCCAGTATAAAAAACGGACGCGGAAACGTCTTAAGACGCGGGTATAAAACGCGGACGCGGAAGCGGACGCGGGGTATAAAAAGCGGACGCGGACGTAAGGTATAAAAAGCGGACGTGAACGCGGACGTGGGGTATAAAACGCGGACGCGAACTCGGGGTATAATTTGCGGACGCGGACGCGAGGTATAAAACGCGGACGCGGACTAAAGTATAAAACACGGACACAAAGCTTACGCTAATATAATCTGCTTGCAGCATAAAGTAATCAGGTTTTATAAATTACTTTACAGAAAGAAACGCATTAATACAACTTTAACCCAAAAAGCTTTGGACGACGTCATGAAATAGCTGCAATGATTAAAAATTAAGAGAAAAAATTTCCATTCTTGCACTTTCACTCGGGTTTCACATATTCTGGGTTAGCCAAAGTTTTGGTGGTAAGGTTAACCTTAACAACTAATAAAATATGAAACTACGAACGAAAAATTGAAAAACTAAATTGGAAATGAATGTTTTCCATAACAAATTAAGCTGGTTAGTTAGGTACTACATTTATATGAAGGCAGGTAGCATGTTAGGAAAGGCACAGGGATATCAAAAATTTAAATTTTAATATTTTATTGGTTTATCAGTTTTCGCAAAAATGTGTATATTACTTTAGTACATCACTTTCAGATGTTGACAAGCAGCAAAAATTTGCAGCAGCATCGATGTTAACGAAAAACTTATAAATTTAAAAAATTTAAACTTTTTCCAAAATTTTTAAAATCATTGACCATTGATCATAAGTGAACAAGCTATCAATATATGAACGCATTTGGATCGCCCAATCTAATCAGCTTTGTTTGAGGTGGAATTGTGGAAGTTCTCAAAAAAGAGCCAATTTTTTTACTATGCACTCCCCGTCAGACGCCAAGTCCGTCAAGAAATCCTGGTCCTATTTAACTTTCATAGTGATTATAAGATATCAGAAAACTTTTCGGAATTTTGAGTGGTTTTCAGTTCTTTAATCTTTCTTTACTTCACTCGGTTTTGTTTAAAAAGCCACTTTTCAAGAATCGACTGGCATTTATGTTGCAGTGCAACTTAGAGCTAACTAACTTTTATTCCCGAACTCAAAACCCAAACAATTACTACGAATTCCAAAGTTCAGCCGTTCCAAGAAGCGAGCTGAGACAAAACATGGCCTTAAGCATTAATTGCTTAAAGGTCAATAAAACAATAAAACAATTAATATATATTAGTTAAGTAATTTAGATTATGACATTTAGTAAAAATCGAAATTTATTTAATTAGGAACCAAAGATGCGATAGCAGTTCTTGAGCGCTGTGATTCAGCTGCGAAACCGTTTCCGAATACTTTTTCCCAACTTTTTCTAAAATTCAACTAAAAACATGGTCCCAAGCAGCTCCACTGATGAACCGCCTGTATCGTGAACTCATGTCTGGCTGAGGTCGCATGCACTACTAACTTGAATGTTTAATATTTTTGTACATTTGTACATTTGTATAGTCCATTTTCGAAGTATATATTTGCAAGTTTTGTCCTCCTTAGTGAATCTTGCCCGCACTTTCATTCTCGACCAGATAGTGTCAGACTTTAACTTGTTAATAAAAATCTGAAAAATTCTAAACTTCAATATTAGAGAATTATATTAGAATATTTCCAAAGCAGTTTTTGGTAAAAATTTGAAAATATTTCTTTTACATAATTATTAAAAAGACTTAAGGTTTTGATAATGGTTTACGCACTGATTAATAATAATTAATAATCAGTGATTATAAACTTTGATCATGCTCCTTCCAACTTTGCAAACTAGAAAGGAAAGGAAACATAACACAAACAGACATAGGCATATACATAGGCAATTATATAATTAGCACTAATTAATTACTATATGACATATATGTCATTAAATATTTTTCTCTTAATTGTAATTTATTGCAGCTATTTTATGACGTCGTCCAAAGCTTTTTGGGCTAAAGTTGCATTAATGCGTTTCTTTTTGTAAAAGTAATTTATGAAACCTGATTACTTTATGCTGCAAGCAGATTATATTAGGTTCCGCTTTGTGTCAGCGTTTTATACCTTAAGTCCGCGTCCGCATTTTATACCTCGCGTCCGCGTCCGCGTCCGCAAATTATACCCTTCATCCGCGTACGCGGATTATACCAAAAAGTGACGTCCGCTGTTTATACCCTACGTCCGCGTCCGCTTTTTATACCCCGAGTCCGCGTCCGCGTCCGCTTTTTATACTGGCCCCCAATTTATGCCTAGCGAGATTCCCGAACAGAGAGAGAGAGAGAGAGGGGGGGGTCTAAGCTACGTCAGTGTTACCATGACAAGAAGCCTCTACTACTTTTGGAAATCAAGATATGTTGAAATTTTTGCCGAATTTCGGATTCAAAAATTTCAGTATCAAAACTATTGTAGCAAGTTCAGTATTGTTTTAGTTTTATTTGAAACCGACATACATTATAGACATAATGACTCAATGTGAGTAACTTATTCAGAGTCTGTTTAATTTGTTCCAGGAAAACTATGTCGACGATTTGCTCAATCTTCTGGAATGTCGTGAAAAGTACGCCAGCTATCTCCGAGAACAGGCTGAAAATACTTCGTCGTCTTCCACATCCAGCAGTATTCGTCGAGCCTACATCAATCTGAAACAAAAAACATCCACAGTATCCAGATGTTCAGCGGTATCGAAAAAACGGCGATTCCAGAGCGATCCTTCGCCGATCCTAAAACATATGCTAAAACCGAAAGCACGTCGAGAAGCAGTGAAACGCTCACTACCTCTGATAGTGATTTCGGACATCGAAGAAGAGCCCAGCGAACTGTTAGGATATCCCAGCGATATGAGTATTCACAGCGCGCCGGCTGACTCTGTACAGGAAAAATGGCAAAAGATGTTACTTAGCCAATCAAGCCAGTCCAGATATGCAGCAAAGTCATCTGTCAGCACCCTGGATTCTGGTCAAATACCATCTGACAGTAGCGAATCAGTGTGTGACAGTTGTTAGATAGAACAGAACAGACTGTGCTTTAAAGATGGTTGTGTAAGAAGTCTGACAGGATATCTTCTATCTCACAAATGTCTGCTTGTAGCTTTGTTATGCTGATAAATTTAGCGAAAGAAACTCAGAACAGAATACAAAAGTGGTGGAACATTTTAATTAGAGAGTCTCATTATAAGGTTTAGACTTGTGGATTTCCCGACGGATGATATTACAGAACACGTAACTTCAGCACACCCACTTCTAGAGTCGGACACAAAACCTTTTGAGTCATGATCGTTGGGTTTGGCGTCAGGAGTATTTCTTGATTCATTCCTTGCTTTTCTTTGATCCGCTCTGGTTTATCCAATTTCAAAGTGGTGTGCTGGAGGGTACCGCTGCACACCAATTTTTGAGTCATGGAGCGATATAAAGCAGAAAGTTTGCAAATTTATTCGTCTTCATGATCCACTTCTCAAAAACAATCCAAATTCCTTCTTTTGTTAAAAAAATTTTTAAGCTAAAGATTAAAAATTGGCCCAAGCTTTCTTCAATTTATGGAAGACTTGTAGTGGCCAGTCTGCTTTCCGTCCGTCACCGAAGTTTAGCGGATGAATGAGTGAGCGGGATGATGGGTGAGCGGACAGGGAAGCAGTGAACTTGGAATCTCGTGTGTAAAAATTCAAAAATTAAGTAAAATTTTTGATAATTTTCTGTAAGAATCTGCTGACACGTCTCGTTCTTAAAAGTTCAGCATAAATTATAGTGTAGTTGGCACTAGAAAATTGGTTTTTGCATTAACTAAAATCCACTAAACTTCGGTGAGCGGACGGGAAGCAGACTGGCCACAACAAGTCTTCCACAATTTGAATAAAACTTAGGCCAATTTTTTAATTTTTCTTTTAAAACTTTTTACAAAAGAAGAAATTTGGACTGTTGTTGAGGAGTGAATCATGAAAACGAATAAATTTGCAAACTTTCGGGAGAATGTCGCTCCATGACTCAAAAATTGGTGTGTAGAGGTACCCTCCCGCACACCACTTTAAAATTAGATTTAAGAATTTAACCAGGGCGGATATGAATGAATCAAGAAGTACCCCACCCAAGGATCACGACTCAAAAGGTTTCAGTTCTGCTCAAGGAGTGGGTGTGCTAAGGATACACACGTCAGAATACAGCACAGACCAACCGCCTGGAATTAGACCCCGTTCTTGTTCCTGAAATTAGACCCCTGTTCCTAATTCTGTTCCAGAAATTAGACCCCTGTTCCTGATTCTGTTCCTGAAGTTAGACCCCGTTCCTGTTTCTGAAATTAGACGCCTGTTCCTAAGGAACCTCGTCCAAATTAAAAGCGTATATTACTACCGTAGTTTGCTTTAAAAGCGTATAATAAAACGTTTATATCAACCGTAGGTTGCATTCATGTTTTTCAGTTTTTTCTCCATCTTTTCAAAGTGCTGCGGCCAAGCCAGCTTAGTTTTCCTTTGTGCTTCTTACCACGCTACATATGCGTACTTGTGAGACCAGCTACAAAAACTGCTTCATTTAAAAGCGTAGATGCTTTATGAAACCGTATATACGGTAGAAATTATACGGTTGTAATATACGCTTTGAATTTGGACGAGGTTCCTAATTCTGTTCCTGAAATTAGACCCCTGTTCCTGATTCTGTTCCTGAAGTTAGACCCCCGTTCCTGTTCCTGAAATTAGAACCCGTTCCTGTTCATGTTCCTGTTCCTGGTTTTAGACCTTTGTTCCTGTTCCAGTTCCTGTTCCTGGTTTTAGACACCACCCACATGCTAAGCTATGTAAATAGGTAAATAATCTGTTCCCAAAATCTTTAGTGTCATTAAAATAATTTTCTTTACAGAAATCTAGCTAAATTAAACATTTATTTCAATTAAATTCACCTAGATCTTAGTTACAAGCCATGACAGATGTTACACCAGAGGAGATTGTTTGATTACATCACCTGTCCTTGGCTTTGTGTCAGGCAAGGTCAATCAAAGTGACCTTAACTTATCCCCAGTTGACCTTTAAATTGACCTTTAACAGTTGACAATCACTTACCGGTTGGTTACGTTAATGCTTTATGAATGAATTTGTATCAAAGATATAGACTCCGGTATATCTAGTTTTTCTATACTGTTGTTGCTTTGTTCGGTATTTTAATTTCAGAAAACCCTCTACTATAGAACCTCCAAGGTCCGAGTCAAATGTCATCCTTTAGGTTTTGATAACCTTTACCTCCATGGACTATACAAGTCTATGCTATAGACGCTATACTATACAGTCTCATACAAGATCGAAAAAAACCAGATTCTTATTTTACCCGTAATATATATGTACTGAGAATTGAGAAACTATCATTTGCCCTGGTTCGTGGTGGTTTGGAACAAGTTTCAATACAATACAGTTTGGGGGTCTTGACTAGTTTGCCCCAAATTGCTCAAAATTATTAAAACATAACCGATTGAGTTAAAATATAATCTGAAAAGACCCACATTATGCCCTCTGTGCTAACAAGGACACAAATTTCATTTTATATCACAAATAGCTCCTACATACTACTTCGATCTTATTACTCACATACCACTGCTCCTTAATCGAAACTAGCAGCAGCACATCCACAGTTTACCAAAAATGCAAGAGCAAACCAATAATTCTCATAAATGCAAATAAATTCTGGAAATGTCTAGTTCTTCCTTCTAGGATTTCGCCACTTTGATTCAGTTTTGTTCATAAAAGGATGCAGCCAAAGCTATCCTATATATCAGATCAGTCATTCTCTTACGTATTTTACCGCGAAAGTAGGCAGGCAGGCATTTCAAAACAAATTAAAACTAGACTAGTGTAGCTCCGGGCAGAACATCTCCTCAGGCAAAATTGTGAACTTCACACAAAGCAATTTAGTGCAATCCTGTAACACCAAACTGAATGTCTGCACCTGTAAAGGGGGCCTGTGCAAGAACGATCCGAGATTTTAGTTTTATTTTATGCTCCAACAATTGTACCAGGAAGATAGCCTCATCTCTCAGCAGCGCTGAGTTAACAACACTACCTCATACAGCAAAGGCCTGACCCAGTGACAAAGTTTTTTCAGGAAAATAGCATAATTTTTTCTAACAATTTAACACCTTCCATTTGATGATAATTTTTACAAGGAGTCACTTGATTCAGTAGACATATATATAATATATATTGTAAAAATTTTGCCTCCGGCATCAACCTTCCCAAAACTGCTCACCAAACTTTGTTATATACATCCGTATACGTTGAACATATGCTACACGAAGTTGTAATGTTTCCTACTAGTCGGCATTGTCTGGTACGACCAGCAGAGTTGTTGTTAAAAATTCTGTCATCAAAACATTTTAGTGTTCAGATATTTCAAGTTCAGCCTTTCCACTACTGGAGTAAAGTCTGTCTGTTTTGTTGGGAGAGTTGGTTTACTTGTAGCTGTTACAAAGTAATATTTAGGACATCTTCGCTTTGAGTTGCTTCGTTCAAAAGCACGGAAAGACACACACAGTTGAGTGTAATCTGGAGCTCGCTGTGATCTAAGAGCGAGGGTTTTTCACCACTGTCACCTTCTCCCTTCTAATTCAAAAAGAGGAACTCAAGCTGAGAGTATTATACTTTAGCTTTGTGCTTTCTAGCCAGTATAAAAGTTTTTTTGACGGTTTTTGTGTTTTATCTTCTCAATTGTAACCTATCACATATTAGATATTAACAGGAGGTATTAAGAACCACATCTGCTTTATCTTTATAAAATACGGTTAATATAATTCGTATTCGATATAGGTTTTGCCATTTTCACTGCGCTACTTTCAGCTATTTCGGTCCCTTCATATCATAACTCAAAGAACCAAATCCAAATTCTCGTGCTTAAGTTATACGTATAGGCAGAATTTTCAGATACTATAAACTCATAGCTACATTTTCAAACTGTCCAGTCAGTATATACTGTTTCTATTATCAAATTTGGACATTAAGAAGTAACAATAAAATTAAAAATATATTAATACACAGGCAAAGAGCATTGTTCCGTTCTCACGTACATCTTGCACCAGCTGTAAAATTGATGCAAAATAAATATTAGTTAGCGCTTTAAAAGTTAGTTATTTATTACGATCAGTGAATGAAACAAAAGTGTAATTCGTTGCCAGGCATCTTTATCCAATTAAGCTATTTATCTTCCATCCATACTCTTCGAAAGATATATACCTAGTTTAACCTATTACGCTAAAGTTAGATACTGCCTACATATATTTTTTCGTAGTAACTTATGTCAACTGTGAAAGTTTATGTAATGTGTCTATGTACATATAGATCCATTCCAATTTACGCTTTTTTACATGGACTCGTATATATAGGATATATTTCTGCTTCTATTTTTGGTGAAAATGTATATAAATAAAATCCATTAAAATTCTATTTAAAGTCAACCGCATCTTTTCGAACAAAGACGAGAACATAACTGTCTCATCTCAACTTATCGTATGCTTGTGAAAGTATTAAAAATATTCCAGATCCTCAGTTTACATCATTAAGCATGTCTCCGGCTTATTAATGCTCTTTTTTCGTTGGACGGACAAAGAAGGTTCTGGGCGTGTATCTCAATTCAACTTTAGAAAATCGCGCATTGTAACTATATACAAATTAGCCTACCAAAATAAAATCCAAATTTTCACGGAAACAATTAGCGTCTTCACTAACAACGACGCCAACTGCAGAACTTGCAACTGGACAACTTGGGAAGCTTTATGAAACATTTGAGATCTTAAAACTCAAGTGCTTGACGCCTCATGCTGCGAATTTCGATGAGACGTCCTACGAAACTGGCCCCTGGAAAAATACAAACTTTAATATTTTTCGAGAAAATCAGGCTAATTTTCATTAGATGAGTCCGGCTCCGGCCTTAATTTCTCAAGTTTTGTTCCGAGACCATCCTTTAGAGTCTCAACAAAACCGATCAACCATCCAATTTTTGAATAGACCCAAATCCAACAAGTAGGCCCCAAAAAGGGCAGTATTCCTTTGTAGACCTGTTTTTATTCAATTGCAGAATTGTCTTTGTCGCAAGGTCTTTTAAGCGTTGGAAGTTGCAGCTTCGGTCTACAATTTCACTTGAATTAATACCTTTATTTCTTTTGATATTGAACTACTGTTATCATTTGAAATATCTCACTAAATGTTATTGCTTTCTTACCAGACCAGGCATTCTTCAGCATAGCACAATACAATTGGTTAACATCATCGGGTTCAGCACTGCAGCTGTAAACTTAGGTAATTCTTCCAAATAAGAAAACAAAATATTTGTGCACAAAATTTCCATTACTTTTCATTCTACTGATTATTTTTCCCCAATTCTTTCCCCAAGGCCTATGCTTGCCGTCTAATTGCCTAATGCACCATGGTAGCTAGCTCCCAAGCTACACTGGTGCTAAAAAATCTGCAATCGTTTAGATTGCTGACAGCCGAAGACTGCGCGAAGGCTCTCAGTTCTGCCGCTTAAATAGGCTCCAAAAACTAATTTGCATAATCCGAATGCAAAAAATCGGACCTAAGCTAACCCTGTGTTGAAGATAGGGCTTCTGAATAGAGAAATGACTCACAGTGTACTGAACATACAAGTTTCCTTTTTATACATTCCTACTCCAGCAGGAATAAAAACACATGTGAGCATGAAATGGGACAGTAACGGAATGACGAAGTTAGTGGGAATCTACATAGCTGTCTAGGATACGATCATAATGTGAATTTGACGAATTTTTGACGACACTGATACGTAGCTGTAAAACTGCAAACTCTTCCAACAAAGGTTCTAACAGTTGTAACATTGATGGTCAACCGTCAACCGATATCCGGATATCCAGATAATTTCTTTATTGGGAAAATCGAGATTAGAGAATCTGATCTAATCGACACTATACGAAACCGTTGTTTTCATTTCATTTCGTTGCGCTCAAGCACGTCACATATTTTCCCCTTTAAATACGCACACGAAACCGAGTCATTGGCATGGGAAGGTCAGATTTCCCAACCACTTAGTTGGCAATGGCAACTATCCATTCACCAATCCAAACGCTGTTTTTCTGCAGCGATTAAAATTTGTCTACGCCGACTTTTGTGAACCAGAAAGTTCGAGAATTTTTGTTTTCGTTTACGAAACGAATATCCTTTTCAGCAGCACCCCAAATAGAATGAATATACATTCAGACCAGTTACAAATTTCTCCCACAATATACACTGTGTGCCAATTCAACAACATTACTGTGTCACTGAGAGGGGGAAAACCAGTTTTTAATCGCAAAAAACAAAATCTTTTCTATTATAAATAATCATCCGGTTTGCCCGTGTATTCATTTTTATGAAAGAAGGAACAAGCTTCAGCTGTTGACATCGAATCTAGTAGGCGGAGAGGTATTTTTCTTTCAAGGTTTTCAAGACGAAGGTATGCTGCGCCATCTGGGGAATTCAGGCAATTTCTGTTCGCAGACAATTTGTAATAGAATTCAGTTTTCATAAAATATATATCCACTGAAAAAATGCTGACGTCCGCACAACAGCTTTCGAAATTTTTTCATCTTATAGGAATAACAGAAATCTTTGGCTTAAATCAGTTTTTCTTCGAGATTATTGAGACTAAGCCGAATTTAAGAAAATCAACTGTTATCAACTGCTTATCACCTTCGTTGATGAGCATATAAAAATAGACCATTATTGTGTATTTTCGAGTCCACAGTTTGCAGGAAGCAGAACTAGAAATTGAAACTGGTCTCATTTTGGTGAAATAGGTTCTTCTCAACTTTAGAACACAATAGAACGAAGTTCAAACTTTCACTTTTGCACCAACAAAACTAGTCCGGTCTGATAAAACCGGATGGGAACAATTCTTTCTTTCTTCAAACCATAAAACAGGATTTTGAGAGGAGGGGGTAGCTGGGGTCTAGTAATTCGGAATGTTGTTTTGATCATTACTGTTCTTATCAGCAGCCGTCGATTTAGGCAGCATTGTGCGTGCAAGCAGAGTTCTTCCTGCCATATAACCGTTCTGTTATCTTGAGAATTTGTGTGTGCTTGCAGAAAAGCACGCATCTCAGTCCAAATGTAACAACGCGCTGATAAAGGGCACGTGATTATGGCTTAGGTTAAAGTCAAATCTTTGTTACAGAATTTTTGCGATTAGGATTTTATCAAAGGTTTATAGAGTTTATTAAAAGTTTATCAAAGTTTGAAAGTCTACAGTATTGCGTGTTCGTGTCTAAACTTCAAATTTTGTGCAAAAGTTCCTGTGAGAGAGCCGAAGTTTAATTGTCTGGCTGATATATATTGGTTTGATCGAGGAAACGAATTGCAAAATTGCGTAAACAGTCTCAGTTTTATTTCTTATCATATTCAAATTTATCCGGCAATGTATGACTGTCAAAAGTCAAGGAAATCGAAATGGCGGCAATCGGCATGTTGTAAAGACCAATAATCGGCATGTTGTGAAAACCAATAAACACCCTGTCATCCATCGCAAGCAACAGAAACGTATTATTACAACGTATTAACTCCGAAAAACACGTATTTGGATCGAAATTACGCTATTTTTGACCACAGTTCAGAATAATTGAGGCTTTGTAACTGTTGATAAATTTATAAGTTGGGGCTTTTCAAGGAAGGGAGATGTTCGAGTAGAGTTAAAATTGACTCAATCCTTTTCATGAAAGAGTTAAAGGTGGGAAAGTCAACCTTGAGTGGAGTTAAACGAATAACAGTGTTGATTTTAAATCCACTCTACTCTACTCTTTCGTGAAAAGGCCCTAAGCCTGCCGATGAGGAGAGGAAAGCTCAGAGGGGAAACTTGCTGTGATCATGCGACTGACTTTCTCAAACTGTAACGTCTTATGCCAGCAAAAACTTGCATTACACCTAAAGTTTTGTGCCGAAATTATAGTATTTTTGCCGCAACATGAATGCATATTGCATACGTAAATAATAGGAATGCACCAGGGCTTGGCCCCGGCCCCCGGTGGTCAGGCCCCGGAACCGGCCCGGCCCCGGGCTGGACCACGGAAAACAAGAAGATAATCACTTGGCTGAACGAAAACTACATTAATATAGTGTTTTATCTGATTTTCGTGATCTGATAAAAATTTTAGAAAGTGAGCTACTTCCTGTCTTTAAGGCCTCGGCCCTGGCCCTGTTACCGGGGCCGCGATCTGGGGCCAGTTTCTTAAAAATGTTCTCGAGTTCTCGAGTCTAGTAGCTAAACTACGCTGGAAATTTTCGAGATCCGCAAGTCGCATTGAAACTCACGCTGAAAAAGTTCTCGAGTTCTCGAGTTAAGTTCTCTCTCTGGTCGATGTCGACCAGAAAAAAATTCGCCAACTTGAGACCTACTCGAGAAATTTTTGAAAATTTAAATTTGTAAATTTCTTCTTCATGCTTCAATAACTTGCATGATTGACAATAGATCACCATAAAATTTTCCGTAGACACTTTTACATATAATTTTTAATACAGAACTAGAGGTTGCTGTCACTGAAAACAGACTACTCGAGAACTTGAGAACTCGAGAACTCGAGACGGTTTTTTATGAAACTGGCCCCGGGTCCCGGCCCCAGTCCAGACCGGGGCCGAGAGCTGGCCCCGGCCCCGGCCCCGGTGCATCTCTAGTAAATAATAGCTAATCTAAAGCTAATCTAATAAAATCATACTTTTTGTACAGTATATAAATGTGGAATACGTATTGCAGTCCTTTACCCAGCACACCCAAATGCAGTAACATCCAAATTATGTTTATCTAAACTTGTGATAAACTTTCAAAAAGAAGAAAACTTATCCAAACACTAGCAAGCTTGTGTTTTGAGTTTTTAATAGCAAAATTTAGATAACACTAAACACTTTAAACTTAATCATGCGGCTAAGGTTAAGGTACACTATCACTTGCCATTTATCATAAACATAATTGCTGATGCAATTCTTAACTGCATTTGCACGCAATCAGCGGACAAACTTTGCAAAACAACGCTTCTTCTTCTTTCAAAGGATTTTGGCTTTACTTGAATGCCTGTGCTGTCTAGTGCCAATAAAACGAAACGGGTTATTTGCCCAATTCAGGCCTAACTGATAAGATAAGAAAAGATAACATAAAAGTACCATAAACTGAGAAAATCGGGGTAATTGTTACCAGTTCACGTGTTATGCTTGCGTGCTCCAGGCGTTCACCCATTCTGCTATCAGTGATCTAAAGTTACCCTTTTGATAAGAACTTTGCTAAGGCGTACTGACTGTGTGGAACTTTTGATTTCAGATTGTTACCCTTTAATGACGCTATCTGATGACTAACTAAACCAGTTTTCTGTTGTTAGACCTAAATAACAATCCTATTGAACTATTCATTTATTCACTCACAAACTCATGTCTTATTCTACTGGCTCCGGCGTGGTAAATGGTACCCGCAATTTAACTCAACGAATTCATTGCTATCTATGCGATCTGCCTCGAATGCCATGGGCCATGCTCCACGAATTTTCCGAGCCAGTTTGCCGTGGCTGTGTCAACTACGAGGGTACTGATCGGATTGAGACTGTTCTGGACTCAGTAAGACTGATGAAACGTGCTCATGACTGCGGCTCCGCTTCCCTGCGAGGAGTGAGCAGTGGCAACGGAGGGGGATCCAAGTCAATGGCTCATCAAAATGGAACCAGTCCTCTGGAAAACGGAGGGACCGGCTATGGCTCAGCAGGGATCCCGGGAGTTCATGGAACCAGTGGTCTTCCACCGATGACCAGTGCTCATTCCAGATCTCTGGGATCTCCGGGGATGGCGTTGCCAATGCAGCACTCTGCTCGCCAGGGTCCCCTGGGGCTGGACCTGCCCACTCATCAGCGGCTGAGCAGCAGCGTCACAGCGGCCCTCACTCAACTGAATGGCCGGCTGGAGGACAGCCCGGCCAGTCTATCGCTTCATCGCGATGCCCTGGCCATCTATAGGGCCGGTGCCCATCTGAGCCAACTGCCGGGGGCCTCTCTCATCGGACTGCCCCATATGACCCTACCGCCCACCTTGCCTCAGCCTGCCTCAAATCGACCAGGATCTGCACCCCACAATAACAACAACAACGGCGCCAACAGTAACGGTATTTCCATTACCAGTGGGACTGGGTCCCGGAAACGGGAAGCTCCAGAAGATGACCACGGATCGTCTTCCTTTGGACTGGACGGGAAACGACTTGCTCTGGATGATGAGAAACAGCATCCCTATGATCCTCGATACAAGAGCAATCGACTAATGCAAGGTTGGTACAGACTTCCGCTTCATTATGTTTACTTGAATCATTTAATGTAAACGTCATACGCTATAGTTGACTAACACTTTCATTATTGTGACCCACCGCTACTATCGAAGTCAGCACAATGGAGCAACGAGAAATAACTACCGAAAAAATTAAATACACATACGTACATAAGACACATCACACAATAATTTATTAGTAATAGTTTTTAAGTTTGCAGCTATTTCCTTCTTTCTATTTCCACTTATTTATTTATTCAATTTATATATAGCACATAAATTCAACGCGTTTCAGGTGACTGCTAAAGTATGATCGCATTAAACTTCAATCAAAATTTCACGTAGGGATATAGCTCTGGTGACATGTTGTGCCTGGACAATTAAATAATCACGCTAAAACATCCTCACGGAAAAGAATTATTTCAAGCTATTTTTTCACTGGGATTCGTAGCCCAGTAACCTTCATTGAAATTGCCTAAAATGTTGTCTCCAGTGTATTTTCATAAAATCCAACAAAAGTTAAAGGGGGAGAAGTTGTTGCCAGTTTTTCATTTCATCTACGTAAGTATTCCTCTTGGAAAGTTTAAAATGCAACAACAGTAAAAAGTTCTCTTTGAAAGATAGCCTGTTTTCTAGGTTCCAGTTTTTGTGTAAATTTTCCATCTCATTTCGCAAACACAGTGAGCAACCGGTTCTGCGCGAGGGTTGACCACATTTTTCGATGTCGCGAAAATTGCGCGCACGCGATATTGCGATGATAGGTGAGGAGTTGAAGGTGGAGTACAAAAACATGACTTTTGGAGCGCGTTAATTTTCTTCCCCAGAACACAAAAGAATCCCAGAGAGGCCAGGAAGGCACAATATGCTGTTTACTGTAGGACCGTAGCAAATGTTGTAAAGTTTAATAAACCAGTTTTATCCAAAACTAAAATCTGAGTGCCGCAGTGTGCCATCATTGCATAGTTTTGATATTTTTGTTCAAAACAGGACATTAGAGTGGGGGAAGAATTTTGCTACCAGAAAAAAATGGGAACAAGTTTCCCCCCAACAATAAAAATTGTTAAACTGTGTCATCTAAACACGACTATCCTAAAAGGTACCACTGGGTTCCAAGCATGATACGCAAGGTACAATGAAATTTTACAAAATAAATGCAAACATGTGTCAAATTTTAAAATTCTCCTCTAAGTGTAAGTAATTCCAGCGTTTTTGCCCATCCATAATTGCGACTAGGTCAAAGTTACTGGCACCACATGGCATTGAAGATACAGTGTTTAGTTTTCCATTGTAATACGTCACTGATTCACACTTTTTTCCAAAATTAGACTGCAGACTTTAAAAATAGAAATTTGCAATGATTAACAATTAATGTTGAATTAAGATCACTAAAAGCTGTGATAAATGCGACCATAACAACGAAAGTATAGTAAGATTGGTAAGATGCAGTGTTTCATAAAAAATCAATCCTTCAGACAAACTTTCAATATAGGGTCGAGCTAAATTTAAGTAGTTCACTTGAACCTTTACTGAAAAGGTCCTTGGTAATGTTTAACCTATATATAGTTAAGTTCGATTCTGAATAGCAGAATATAAGCCGTAACCAGAAAAACCGGTATCAATTGTGACATACGTATTGTGATCGTGCAGCCAGCCAGTCAGCTGAACTCAGGGCATTTTCCTGAATGGATTAGAGACTAGAGTTAAAACTAACTCTGCTCGTTCGTGAATGAGTTAAATGCAGTTAAATTTAACTCTGCGAGTTAAGCAGAGTTAAAGATTTTAACTCTGCACATGCTCGCATTTATGAACAATTAAAGTTAACTCCATTAAGTCCATTCTCCATTCGCGAAAAAGTAGTTAACTTTAACTGTACTCTGCTCTATTCAACTCTACTTTACGCAATCGCGAAAAGGCACTGAGTAATCCTAATAGATTTAACATTTAATACCTCAAAATGTAGGTACGTAGATCTTTGAGCTACACATTCATTTCTTTTGCATTACAAATTTTCTAATTATTATACAACTGGTTAGCATATTGCAACGTTCACAAATTGGGCACACCTTAACGAAAGTACTAAGAATTACGCAGAAATAGTTTCACTCATGTGACGAGACACTGTCCGGTTCAATGATAATTTTGCATCCGTTCGTGTCTGTTTTAGCTCCAACAAATTGCTCTGCAACTTTTCAGATCTGTACTTGAAATTCAGGTTTTTCTCTTACAAACTATATTTATTCTCAGAAATGACGCAATTTCCATCTATCCACCCGCATGACAACCCAAACGTCTGAGTTTAACGACAGAACAAATTTACAGTAATTTCACTGTCACATGAAGGTCTCGTGTCCTAGATATATGCGCTTTATTCTTCAAAAGTTGTATCCTCAGGGTATGTGGCGAGAAAAGGTGTAAACAAGAAACCAGTTACAAGGAGGGACCAGTTTTCACGAAATAGCCCGCTTCTGATGCGTCACTGTCGCGCAAACATTATAAAACTCTATTCTGCGCGATATATAATTATCTACGTACTTGGAACTGGAATTTTATAGAATCAGATCCTGTCACCAAAGCGGAACCAAACTTTTAATTCCATCGTAAATTTTAACGAAAACACATCAGCAGCAAATGTCTAGGATTACCACAAAAGCTAACCAATGTTATTTACCACTCAAACTAAATTTTGATAATAAATTATATTTCTTGGAGGCGTTTTAAAACGGTGCTGTAAACAGAAAACTAGAATACAGCATTAGAAAACTTGATATCCTGTCAAACGAGAGGAGGCATGAGATGATTGAAACAAACTTTCATACTTTCACAAAAAGAGTAAGGTTTTATTATAAATTGGCTGTTTTAATAATGCTAAGTTCCAACAAATAATGTAAATCCAGACGGATTGGCTGGCAGGTACATAACAAATCTAAACATATTCCAAACTTGACCAACTGAAATCGCGCTATATTTACTTATGCAACTTCTACATATACTCATACAGTTCAGTTTAAAGGATGACTTGAGGAAATCGGAGAGGGAGAGGGTGAGGACCTCCTCGAGACGAGACCAGTAAAAACTAGAAGTGAGAAGTGGAAAAGGGTACTACCCAGACCCTTGGGCAGTTTAACAAACTTTCTAGGTGTTTCATAACGTTTCCAAATCATCCCTTAAAATTATCATTTTTCTGATATTTTTCTGTCTAAACTCCAAACACATATGTAGGCACAATTTGCTCGATGTGGAGACTTCGTAACGCTAGCATTACGTAAACGTATATAGTTGTTTTCTATTTCTGTTTTAGCCTACCAGGTTCACGCCGACAGTGTCTCACCGACCTCAACCCATTCCCCAGAGGGAGGGGATTCCGCCAAATCCTTGCAGCATCCCCAGCACCATCGAAGGTTGCCGCGACCGACCAGCGATCCGCGCTCCTACGCCACCGAAGTTGGCAGCGGGGGTCAAATCCTCAGATGCACTCTCTGCAGTGAACGACTGGAGGACACCCATTTCGTCCAATGCCCGACCGAAGTGTCACACAAATTCTGTTTCCCCTGCAGCCGTGAAAGCATTCGAAAACAGGGAGCCGGACAGGACGTCTACTGTCCGTCCGGTAAAAAGTGTCCCCTGACCGGTTCCAATGTCCCTTGGGCTTTCATGAAGCAAGAGATTGACACGATTTTAGGCGGTGAAACGGGACCTCCCCCCTCCCAGCCATCTCCTCCTTCCTCTGGCAGTGGAACCAACGGAACCAACAGCGCTCCGTCTACAGTGTCACAAAAGCTCAGCCCTTCCAGCCAGCCAACGCCGTTGGTCAAGAAGGAGAGAGAAAGCTCACCGGTCGATGTATCTACTTGAACAAACGATCACACGATGCTACATTTTGCTGTTTCAGTTAATCCCCCCGCCCATTCTTCTCACTGTTTCACTCCCAAAGTTCCTAACGATTTCGATAGACGTTGTTTTATACATTAGCGGTGAACCGCTACTGTAAAGATCATGTATCTAACCTTGGCTACGAAGGTGGTGTAAACCAGAGATGGAACCGGGTCATTGGGTCACCGGGTCACCGGGTCAGTTCGGGTCACTTTTTGGACCGGGTCACCGGGTCACCGGGTCAAGAGCTTCGACCCGGTCTTGACCCGGTTTTCTGAATTTACCCCAAATTTTAGAAATTGTTGGCTTACCAAGCTAAAATTTTAGCTTAAATTTTGTTCAATGCCCAATATTAATTGGCATTTTTTTCTATATTTTAGTCTTGAGCATTTTCGCAGCTTGATGTTATTTGAATCTGTCTGTCTCTGGCAAATTATTGTCTAGCGCTTTAGCTTTAGCTTTATAAGTTTTATTATTATTGCATAACCAGTAAAATATGGTTTGCAGATTATTTTCGCAACCAAGGTAAATGTCGAAGGAAAGTGAAAAATTTAATTTAATTTAATGCAATACATAACAAAAACCAAATTTTTAAAAATACTCCGTGTATATATTTGGACAAGTACTCATATTAGACCCTGCAAAATTTCGCAGACGGATAAATTATTGGTTTGCTATTAAAATCTGCATAAATTTAGAAAAAGCTACAGCTACCATCAAATGAATTTTAAGACTTAGAGCAAACATATACAGCTAACATTAAATTTCAGTTAACTTTTCTTTCATTTATTTCTCGAAAAATTTTCTTTTCATTTTCTTTCATTTAAATGTATGCATCAAATATCAATGGCAATAATGACAACAACTCTTATTCTGTGACAGTTGACTGACAAAACTTTGATTGCCGACTTTGAAGAAACACAGCTGTTAGTTTGTGCTTGTGCTAGTCTAGTGGTAAAGAGGTGGGCAAAGGTCAGTCTCAAACAATATCAGCTGTCAGAACGTTATGAAGGCAATAAAATGAAGGTTTCTTTTTCTTTTCTTGAAATGCAAAATTTCTTTCTTTAAATTTCATTTTTCTTTAACTGAAATAAAATGTTAGCTGTATATACGTCTTAGTTATTCTTTTCGGGGTGGTGATGGAACATCGAAGCCAAAAATTTAGCCTTCCCAGGCAAAATCAAAAATTTTTTGCAGATTTTCGAATTTTCTGGAAAACCGGGTCACCGGGTCACCGGGTCACCGGGTCAGGGCTCAACCGGGTCACCGGGTCACCGGGTCAAGCCTAAGTGACCCGGTTCCATCACTGGTGTAAACTAACTTGGCTAATCCTAAATACATATTTGTGACATTTATACATACAAACCTTACCTACGTATGGACGCAGCTTAAATGCAATTGTCAAACAGACAGGTTCTGTTGTTGAACCATGGCAACAAAATTAACAATGATCAATATTTGTATTTTAGCTCTACGTATTATGTTTATTTTATTTGTTGTACGTAATGTCATTGCAAGATGTCAATAAAACCCTATAAACAAATATAACACGTATAAAGATTTAGATACTATGTATCACAAAGAGTGCATAATGCTATTAAGAAACTAAGATAATAAAGATAATAATAATAATCTTTTATTACTGTTATGATTCTTGATTGTTTCGTAGCTGAGGATCAATGCACACATTTACTCACTCGGCAATAACTGTAGAACGCTTGCACATTTTGGTCATTTTGGTTTGTTATGCTACCGTTTAGTCCTCGTTTTTGTAAATAATGGAAAAGCTCTGAAGTCATAAAATTGTGAATGTATATATACTGCGGTATATCCCGAAATAAAAACCTGTCGCTGTTTCGAGTAAACAATGAAAAAACTGGTCAAAAAAACTGAAATGACATTGACGTCAACTCGTGACAAAAGGAGAGTTATTACAATCTCACCAGTTTAAATGCCTAAGAATCCCGAAAGGGAAGAGAGTCACGTGGAATTGAAGTGCGTCAATGCGAGTTAACCAAACCGGATAATCATTGCAACAGTTTATCAGCAATTAACGGTTGTCGCACACAAAGTGAATTTTAACCCTTTCATGCCTGAATTTTCTCTGGACTAACGGCTGAAAATGACCGATTTCACATTTTTGGCTGCCATTTTTTACTGGGAGCACGTAGAGAGATGGGACTACCACCAATCCATAGAGAATTGATTGCTCTATATTTCGTATGTAAGCATTGAAGGGTCCCCGATGCACCCAGAAAAAGTTAGAAGCCGTCAAAGTCGGAAAAAGTGCGAATTTTTGATAAAGTTCCATTGCAGAAAATCAACTAATTGATTTCTAGGAGCAAGAGTTGATTCTGAGGCAGAATAAACTATACGTTATTTTAATGCGAAGAATCTCCCCTATCACCTGATGAAATGGCTTTTCTGCCGACGCACTACCGCGGCTCTGGATTTGTTTGAATGCATTGCTCGAACAGGGCTTGAAATCATCAAAATTTTCATTGCCTTCGGAATGCTATAGAAACTCGATTTTTCAAGCAGGTGTGGAAATATTTTCTGAAAATCGGGTGGACGCGTTGAAGAAAAAAGGAGCAAATTTGCAAACTGCCAACCGGCAACTGGACCCTGTGCCAAAAATAAGATAAGGAAAATCGCTACTTGGGCCATATGGCCCTTACCGGCATTAAAGGGTTATTGAGTTTGGCGACTTTTTACACATATGGTCAAAACCGGTTAGGAATCGTGAATTTAGGC
Source organism: Trissonchulus latispiculum (assembly GCA_030248195.1). Taxonomy (NCBI): domain Eukaryota; kingdom Metazoa; phylum Nematoda; class Enoplea; order Enoplida; family Ironidae; genus Trissonchulus; species Trissonchulus latispiculum. The sequence continues at coordinate 26,176 of JASAND010012102.1, forward strand.
CAAAAACGCAATGAAAATGCAGCAGAAGGCTGTTGTAAGTCGAAAATTTGAAATTCCAACACTATTGTATAACCCTTTCATGCCTGAATTTTCTCTGGACTAACGGCTGAAAATGACCGATTTCACATTTTTGGCTGCCATTTTTTACTGGGAGCACGTAGAGAGATGGGACTACCACCAATCGATAGAGAATTGATTGCTCTACATTTCGTATGTAAGCATTGAAGGGTCCCCGATGCACCCAGAAAAAGTTAGAAGCCGTCAAAGTCGGAAAAAGTGCGAATTTTTGATAAAGTTCCATTGCAGAAAATCAACTAATTGATTTCTAGGAGCAAGAGTTGATTCTGAGGCAGAATAAACTATACGTTATTTTAATGCGAAGAATCTCCCCTATCACCTGATGAAATGGCTTTTCCGCCGACGCACTACCGCTGGCTCTGGATTTGTTTGAATGCATTGCTCGAACAGGGCTTGAAATCATCAAAATTTTCATTGCCTTCGGAATGCTATAGAAACTCGATTTTTCAAGCAGGTGTGGAAATATTTTCTGAAAATCGGGTGGACGCGTTGAAGAAAAAAGGAGCAAATTTGCAAACTGCCAACCGGCAACTGGACCCTGTGCCAAAAATAAGATAAGGAAAATCGCTACTTGGGCCATATGGCCCTTACCGGCATTAAAGGGTTAAATCCTAGAATCCATGTCTTAACCATGGTGGAGTAATGTCGACTGTTAACATAGGTAGGTCACTCATACAAAAGATGGATTTCCAGTAGCTCAGTAAAGTATATATATATAATATTCAGATTTTACATCTACCTAAAAGCTTAGATTCAGTGAACGAAGTACGAATACTGGCCAGCCTCACGACTACAGATTAACAAGCCGTGCCACAGACTATAAGCCCAAATCTAAGTTTCACTAGTCGTACCAACATCTATGATGATTAAAGACTTCCACTTCACGACTTATACGTTTTACGACCACTAAAGAATTTTATAACTTCACATTTTCCAAGTTATGCAGAATGTTAGCAGAAAACACAAGCAGTCCTAATGATCCAATAAAAAACTGCCACCACTAAAACAAAAGACATGCCTTTATTGTTTGGTGACTGTAAATATTCTTTCTTTATCAGAGTAAAGAATAAAGACATCAAGATTTCATAATTTTACTATTATAACAGAATATATAACACTATTAGACTAAATTGAAAACATTTCCTTTTGTTCTGATTGCGTAACGTACAAAGGTGTGCCTCAACCAGAACAGAACCTGAGTATTCTCCTATTTGGTAGGTTGGGTCGTTCTTTGTTTCGCACATTCCTGAAGAGTCTGAATCGAACTGTTTTGAAAAAATAAATTATTCAGAGGGATAAAGTATACAAATGATCCCATTCTAACTGATCACATTCTGTCTCAACATATATATGGGTATATTACCTATGGATCCAAATCACGTTACGACAGGACACAGACATGAGTACCAATGGCAGTTTTCAATAACCTTTTACATAGCTTGCCACATTCCTGCTGGAGCAGGAATTAATAAAACGACTTCTATCTATGTTTAGCATGTATTTTCTCTGTTCGTCCACATCGAGATCCTATCTTCAACACAGGGCTAGTATAGGGCGCTTTTTTGCGGTAGTTCATTTATGCAAATTAAGTTTGCGGCTATATAAGCGACGGAATTTAGAGTCTTGTCGCAGTTATGAACTGTCAGCAAGCTAAACGGTTGCAAATTTTTGTGTGCGGAAGTGTTGCTTGGGAGCGGCACATAGGCACATAGATAAATCTTTGAAGATGGGATTTAGAGCTCAATCTTTGAAGATGGGATTTAGAGCTCATCTTCAAACTTCCATCTGTGCGTTTCAGCGAAAATACGATGAGCACTGTTTTTTGAAAAATTTCAACTTTTCGGACCGTTTTCGAAGATATATTGTCAAGAGTACATAAATCGCTAACGAAATATATATTACTCCATCCATGTTGAAGATCATTAGCAAAACATGGAAATCCTTTATATTGGATATTAAAGAATCAGTTAAAGTTCGAAAGACTGAATATAGATGTGCTGTGGCGGCTACTTCATCGGCACAATGAACTCACTGTCGTTTCACCAACCAAAAGCATTGCACTCAGAGTATCAACTTAACACTAAAAGGCTTAAGTTGTCCTCGTCGGTCATTAGTTAATGGTTGGTTAATCACTAACTGAGCTTTACTGGTCAGGTAAACGGCCAAGGAAAAGCAATGCTAAAGATAAGCGGCAAACTGAATATAACTCATGCTGATTTATACTTAGAATGGAATAGAATGATAAGCAATATGCATTGCTTTTAAGCAAATTTGTGAGTTTTTCAACAGAAATTATTAAGGTCCATGAAGGAATATTGCCCCTTTTGGGGCCAACTTGTAATTATAAAATCTATTGTTTTCCATTAAACAATGCTCTGTGCTGTCAACCTAAAGTTCAGAAATATCTTTTCCTATTTTGGGGTGCCTGAACTACCGAGAACGATTGCACTGAATTCAGGTCTCAAGGATGAATTATCTTGAATGGTTGAAAGCACGCTGGTGCCTGGTGCTGCTAGAATAGAGGTGGGGCCGGTTCCACTAGAACCGGTTGGAACCGAAACCCAACCGGAACGGGTAGGATTTGGAACCGACCGGTTCCACGCTTAAAAATTGGACTTGAACTAATCTTTTGCAAGAGTTTAAAATTTGCACAGGCTGGGCTGTATTTTGCTATCGCTTTATTTCAATTGTTTTGCAGTATGCTTTGTCATTTTGACTGTATAAGCCATGCCTAGGACCTGCATCAAATGTTAAACGTGTACAATTGTTGTACTTGGAACAGGGGAGTGGAAGCTAAAACCGGAAACGGTTATGAAAGTTGGAACCGACCCAACTCTATGCTAGAATACTAAATACATACAATATGTGCTGTGGAAACGTTTTGTGCTTGGCTAACGACTTGCAACTCAGGGCATGCGTTAAGATAGATGTTCAAAATAATTTCCATCCAATTTTTTACTATATTTCCACAGCTTCGCAAATAAGTACATCGTGGGATTTTTTTGCAAAAATAATCAAAAACGCCTGCGTTTGTTGCGGCATAGGATGAATACAAGACTCGTTGAGGGCGAGATGGAATCAATTACCCAAGCCAAATCTACAGGCTTAGTCTTTTCTGCGGTGAGATTCATTAACCCTATATACCAGGTCAGGGTTTTTTCCAAAATCTGTTTTTTCCTGAAATTAGCTTTTCGCAATATTAGCACGTTTTTAACGGTTTTTACAGCATTTATAACTATATTTAACATATTTCGCTCGTTACAGAAGAAATACAAAACATATATCGCTTGCTTAGTCTTTATAAACGATATTTCTATGTTCTGAACGTTAAATATTTTGTTGAAGTGTTGTTGAAGTTAAATATTTTGTTGTGTTGAAGACGTCTTTTTGCGCTACAATGGCGGATCTGGGGGGCGGAGCCCACCAGACGTTGAAAATTTTTTGAAAATTGAACGTTATTTCTTGAATTTGGAAACATAATTTCGTAGAATAATATGCCTATACAGTCCCAAATGGCAGCGTTGCTTAGAATAATGAAGGCTACACTAAAGCTAATGCCCAGACGAAAACAAACAGAAGTAAAAATAAGAATAAAGATGATATTTGCGCCGAAGGCGCAAAATTTTTTGGAAAAACTTAAAAATTATGCTTAAAATCAATAAAAATTTGCTCCTTCAGGTGAAAATTTGAGTGTGCTTTTTAGTGTCTTTTTAAAAATTGTGTTTAAAAAAGTGAGCGAAAACAATAAAAAACACAAAAAACAGTGTACCAAGTTAAATCCTATTCATTTAGACATTCCACAGAATTCTTTTGTTCAAAATGCCGCCGCTAAAACTTTCGACTGTTGAAGCGAAATTCCGAACTGAAACAAAGTTCCATAAAAACCATTGAACTGCCATAAGCATGGCCTACTCTAATCGTACCTCGTCATGGTACCAAATCTGGAAGCTTTCCAATCAAAAACTTCCTCAGAACGCAGAGTCAGAGCCCTTACATATAAGCACTTTCCCAATTAGAGCCTTTCAACATTATCAAGTTCTCATTTTAGGCCGGCATTAACCTAGCTCAGTCAATACTTCTCATTCAAATTGCAGATATATACTTGAGGACCTATACCTCCTACATCAAAGACAGACAATGCTATATGTTAGTCCATGGAGCTTAGCCTTAGTCTCAAAATTCTGCTTATTGAACACTACAAAACAATGTTGCACCATAGCCTAGAATATACGCTATTGAAATCAGATAAATTAGAGACATAGTAGAAGTACAGCATTAAACAAACAACATTCTAACCAACTTCACTACTCAGGAAAATTATTTACTACATCTATATTTGACAAGGATAGGTGCTACAAAATGGATTAGTAAATATTAAATAAGCACTGCTACTAAAACAAGATAACTGCGAAATAAAGACTTGACAAAATCCTAACAAAATCGAATTCGAAATACTGCAATCAAACGAAAAGAGTGCCTCTAAGTAATGCCAAAGTGAACAAACAGTAAGATTCTAAAGTATCCAAAATATAAAACTTTAAAATCTAAAAATTGAAGACCTCACCCCTGAGCAAAACTGATGAATAATATGATAGCAGAATTATGCTAAGGAACTGCCTTGTCGCGTACACAATAGTACATATATGCATACCAACTGAAGACAAATAAAAACAAAAACGTAACTAATATGGGAATGCGAACAACCGAATACTCGGATTTTCAGCTTTTACAAAAAGCATGCAAAAAATTTTACATAACCTGGTCGCTCTCAAGCCCTTCATCAATGGGAACAGTTCTCAAGTAATTTTACATTCGTTCATTACGTAGTTTCATTTTTTGTTGAACCAATGATTTATGCCTCATTCATCGAACACATCAAAAACCAAACATACACAGATTATATAAACAGGAAAAGTACACAAACACAGTTCTAAAAAATTCCGAGGAAGTGCATTAGACTATATTCAGATAAACAAACACAATCATCGAATGATTGAAACAAGACAAAACAAATACACACATGATTCTATAAAATATACGAGGATAAATACCACGTCTGCGCTTCGTTCACACGCATCAATATAAACGCTAACAGTTTTCATGCGCAATAAATACACCCAAAAATTCCAATTTCAAAGTTATTATTAACCATGATAATCAACGAAAATACAGCCAAATTCGAAAATACTTCAGCTCTAGACACACGACGTCACTTATAACTCCATTTTTAATATGGCTCTTATTATGATCATCCATATTTCTTTTCACATCTTGGTCAAAAGAACAAACAGGAAAACAAAAAGTTGGTTTTCAAAAAAGATAACTACAATGTTCGTCTCAACCTCCCCCCAGCCCCGATGTATATTCAAACCAAAAATCCTGATTTAGCTACGTACGACAACGACACAAACGTAAATAAATATGTACGCATAATCTATTACTTTATCACAAACCTGAAATGTGGTATACCAGCAACACTCAAAATATGTAAAAATATGCAAGAAGATCTAATATGAGAATATGACCAAGAACTTTTTAACAACCTGTCATCAGTGATCGTCCACTAATTATATACTAATTTGATTTGATACACTGAGCCACAGTCTGTTTGCAAACAAGTTAAAACAGGTAGAAAACAGCTAACAATATTACTCAATTTCAAATTTAGCATGAAAGGATTGATCCAAAATCGAAAACCCACATTCAACAGAAATGCAGCAGGAACAGTATACATACGTGCTACCACCATCACCAATAAAATGTAAAAGCAAAGACTAAGTAAGACTCCAGAGTAAGGAAAATTGCTAGCAGGAAGGCGATTTAGGATACTGAGAAGTGGATAAGTATGAGTAAACAAACAAGAATCTTCCTTATTAATTCATGCCTTTGCTCACTGAAGCTTGCTTTTTTAGGCATTTTAAAAGAGCGAAGTTTCAAAGGTAAAAATTATATATATACCTTTGCAAACTTAAAAATTTCAAAATGTTAACCCAAAAACTAGAAACGTTTGAAAGTTCGAATACAAAAAAGGTGGTTGTGGGAATGCCGAAAAGAGAGATGGCGTGCAAAAGCAAAGAAGAGCCGAAAGGGAGTGGAGTTCCTATCCCCGCCAACAAAAACAAAAAATGCCAGATATACGATTATCATAAGCAATAGCCCAACATAGCTTAGCCTACACTAAATCTTGTGATTAGAAAAATAGATGAATTCGAATGTATTGTATTTAAGCTTTTCTTGACATCTCAAGAAACAGTGGAATCTGCTGATTTTCTGCACATCATGATGTCCATCTTCCGGCAAAAAAACAGCACATAGACGGACAATTAGGTATATATTTCAAAACTCGGAATGAAAATTTAAGAAATCAGTTATATAACTCAAAAATTAAAACTTAGTAAACATGTTATTCTGCAGTTAGTTATCAGCAGGTTCAACTGTCAAAGCTAACAGAAACAACATTACGTAAATAGCTAATAGTTCCCTTCCAACAACACATACGATACGATGAAAGAATGATCATTGCTCTCAGATTGGTTGATTGATGTCGACAAAGCTTTCAGTTCCGTTTGGACTCAGTTTCCACGGAATACTTTCGCCGCTTCTGCGGAAAACGCCACTGAAAATAAATCAAAACTACAATCCAAATGAAACAAAACTTAAGACCCTATTTACATATATATATAATGATGTCAGGAAGCTAGTCTACTTGTTGTTTCATTGATGTATATATATATTATATATATATATATATATATGTATATATATACTACTGGGCTTATTCTAGGATGGGGAGGGGTCCTTTGGAGGGCCTCGGAGACGCACCAGTTGGGGGGTCAAAATATATTCAAAAATTTTCTAGAAATGTGCTAAAAACGACTTTTATAGTATGCGCTTTTTAAGTAACTTTTAAGTGCAAAAATACGTGCATATATATATATAAAGCAGATTTAGTGTTAAAAAGGGTAAAAACTGAGTAAACATCTCCGTCGACAACGAAAATTTTTTGGATAATTATATAGCGTTCTGAACGATTTTGTCATTTCAAAACTTGGCAGCAAAAGGGGCAACCACTTTGAGTAGGGGGAAGCGTAAGGACGTTTATGGGGGCCACGCCCCCTCTCAGTAGAATAAGTCCAAAGCGCATCACAAGCAAGTAGGTGGAGTAATTTCACTTCTACAGTGGTTATGAGGCCAAGGCTAATGAGAACCGGGCCAACCCGAGGTCAAGTGGCACGCAAAAAATTTCAAGACCTCCGTAGATAGAATTCAAATTTCCATTAGGTTTCTGCCAGGTTTTGCCAACCTAGGACACAGGGTTATTTTTTAACGGGAGGGCGCCCCTCCCGAAATCGCCCCCTCCCGGGATTTATGATTCCCCCGACGGGATTTTTTGGGAGCCCAAATTTTTGCCAAAAATAGGCAAATTTTCAAAAACTTTCCGGCCTCGGCGGATATTTTTCGTAAAAATGACTATTTTTAGCTTAAATCCTGGCATTTTTGGGAACGTTTTGACTTTCTACGTGTAAAATACGCCAAAGCTCATTTTTGCAAAAAATCTTTGTCCCTCCGAAAATTTCTTCCCCCCCCCGGGAAGCCCCCCCCCTCGACAAAACCCTAAAAATACCCTGGGAAACCTGACCAATCTCAGGGTGCGGACGGAGGATTTCGGTCAGAGCCACCAGTCCGTTAGTGAGAAAAATTGTCCCAAACTGGCGGGGAAAAAACCCAATGCGGGTAAAAACCCACCCCGAAATTTTTTTGGAAAGTTGCCAGAAGCATTTCTAACCGTTCCAAATGAAAGAGCGGGTTGTTTTTAGTATAACTGCATCAAAATTAGAGATGCACCGGGGCCGGGACCGGGACCTCATCCTGGCCCCGGCCGGGGCAACCTTGGCCCCGGTACTGGGGCCGGAGCCGGGGCCTGGAAATTGGGGGTCCAAATAGAAAATTTTAAAAATTTCCTTGAAAATTCAAATTTTGCAATAATTTCTGATATACAAACGTTACTATCGTTGTTTTCATTCAAATTGGTGGTAAAATAAGCGATTTGCAACACTTCTTGGCTTTCGACATTTCAAAATTTTGGTCAAAAAATTACAAAATTTTGTTAATTTTTGGCCCCAGTCGGGACCGTGGCCTGACTACCGGGGCCGGAGCCTGGCCCGGTGCCGGGCCAGGCGCCGGTGCATCCCTAATGAAAATATATTGGCTTTTGTAGAAAAATTGAGGTCAATATGGTTTTTGAAAATTTTGTATCTTTAGCACATACATATACAAGACTAAAAATGCTCCGATGGAGCATGAAAAATAAAATATGGGTGGCACTGGGTTTTAAGCGGACAGAGGACTAGGTTTTAAAACGTTAATATGGGAGGGGCAGGTTGTAAATGCCAGGAGGACTAGGTTAATAGCGCGCTAATATGGACCAGCTTCGCTGAACAACCCATATTAGCGGAAACTGCCCGGACTGATGCTGGTGGCAGTTCTTCAGTAACAGTTTACGAATTTGTGAGCATAGTTCTGCGTCTCCAACTATATATATATATATGCAGTTGTGTTCGTAATACCTAATAATTACATAATTAATACCTACAACTTACAACTTAATTTAATTATTATAATTAATGGATAATATAATGCAACACTTAATACTACATACAGTAAACATTGGTGTCACAAATTCTGCTCTGGCAGTTCACTATAAATCGCTTGAAGCAGGGTTTTTTTTCAAAATCGGACCTGTGTAAATCTTGTGTAAATTTAAATTTCACTGTGTATTTTTGTTTGAAGCTGTGTAAAATTTAAAAGTGTCGTATTTCAATTGTACTATAAAATAAAATACATTTTGACGTTATTTTCTTGCTACAATGTTATTTTCGGATCATTCAAGCCAAAGTTATGCCAACTGCACTTGTGTAACATTTCGGAAGAAGCCACGCGGGGGGTCTGGGGGGCGGAGTCCCCCAGAAGTTGAGAAAATTTTGTAAATTGCAATAGAATTCATAATGGAAATGTTTAAAAAGATTAATTCATTATAGCAAGCTTAACAAAAAAAATCAAAATTCGGTTTTTTGGCTGGAACTTTCGCAAAACTAAACCAAATCGATTACTTTGAGGACCCATGGATAGGTCTTGGGCTAAGCTTTAAAACCACCCCAGTTTCATTGCTCTACCACCTACCAGTAAGTTGCAGTAGACGAAAATGTGTGATTTTTTTTTGTTAAAGGTTTAACAAAAAAAATCACCCGTTAACAAAAAAAATCAGTGGCGGATCGGATCCCAGAGAGCAGCTAGCAACTTTTTCTCATCAGTTTTGGATAGAGCACACTAATAACGTATTTAGAACCCAAAACCGCTAGCCTAGTGCTCCAACTAGGGCAACTGACCCCGCTGAAGTCTTAGTGGTCACTGATGGCCCCCGACAGCGTCCAGTATGAAGTCTGGTGGCTCTAAAGTGCCGTTTTAAAGGCTAAAACGTTGTTTTTTCGTGTTTGTGAGTGATTATAACCTATTTCCAGGCATTTTGGCAGAGAAACTCAGAACTTCATATTTTGGTGGGGTATGACCCACGGTCACGTGACCCCTGCCGGACCCGTCCGGACCCTCCAGGTACCAACTGGACAGTCCGAAGTGGCTATAAACATGTCCTAGGGGGTTTTCCAGGGCGCTGAATTCAAATCTGGCATTAGTTTTTCGGTAACTATGGCCTAATACTGACTTCTGGGATCACGTTTACCGTCGGACGGTTCAGGCCCGGCTGATTACCAGGTTGGACTACCAGAAGTGCCAGGCAACCTCAAAAACAACGTATATAAGGGTTTTCGAGGTCGCTGAGCTCGAATTTGACGTTAGTTTTGCTCTAGCTGCTGTTCTGACTTCAGTAACAAAACATAAAAATGATTTTTTATTTGTTAAAATTTTAACAAAAAAAAATCACCCACCCCAGGACGGCACAGAGGTCCAACTGGGAACTTCTATATATGTATCGATAGCCCACAGTCAGGACATGTCACATGCACAATATGGGTTGCCTAGGGTTTTCCCTTAGTAAATAGCAGCCGAAATTCGAACTTCGGTCATGAACGTTTTTGAGGTCACTTTTGGGTACCCTCACTTAAAGGTCTGCCCTGAACGCATGGAGAGGGCCTAGGGGCTCAAACTCACAGGCTGTAATGTCGAGATGTGTGGCTATCACCATGCAAAAATTTGGGTCTCTGCGACTTTCCTGTGAGTCAGGGTGGGGTGATTTTTTTTTGTTAAAATTTCGGGTGATTTTTTTTTGTTAAGCTTGCTATACATGTCAAAACTAGGATTGGACAAATTCAAATTTCTGAAAAACACTTCGCCTACTGAAACGATTTCTTTATTTTTCAAACTTTTTGGAATAATTTTTTCACAAACTTGTTTAAAAGTATATATATAAGTTTGTGCTGGTCACGTATATACTAAAGTTCGATGCTTTAACTGCTACTGGGGACGGCTCCATAGTACAGACACACCAATTATATATACAATAGATAAAAACAACGGAGGGGGTCTGGGGGGCAGAGCCCCCGAGAAGTTGAGAAATTTTTTAAATTAACGGCAGAAACGGCACTGAAAAGTTGTATTCCTTTATCTTTCGTATTGAATATTTCTTGGGTTGTATGGCAACTATTTTTAGGCTCTGACTGCTTTTATTATTGTATATACAAGAGATATACAAGAAATTATATTGAATAATACTAGCTTCAGAAAAAGTATAGTTAAATACGAATAAATATCTAGCTATTTACGAATATTTATTTGCACGCAGTACAAAAATAAATTATATGCAACTGTATAAGTAGAAGCATTAGGACTTAGGAGAATAAAACACCCATAACCATGTTGACGCAGAAATGCAGAAAACCATTCTAAACCACTGGAAACAGGCGGGGGTCCGGGGGCGGCAGCCCCCAGTTAGCTAGAGCTTTTTTAAAACTTAAAGACTTGAAAACTATTTTTTCAGAGCATTTTTTGTAAAAATTTTCGAAAATTTGGCTGTGTATTTTGTTGTGTAAATTAGTTTTTCACTGTGTAAATTTATTTTTTGTGTAAATACACAGTATTTTACACAAAAAACCCTGGCTTGAAGTATACAGCCAAATATTTCTAAATCAGCAAGCTCGCCTGCAAAGCTGACGAATTTAGAAATTAAGACAATATATAATGGTCAAATGCGGAATGGAGCATGCGTACCCGCAAATATGGGTTGTTCAGCGAAGCTGGTCTATATTAGTGCGCTATTAACCTAGTCCTCCTGGCATTTACAAACTGCCCCTCCCATATTAACGTTTTAAAACCTAGTCCTCTGTCCGCTTAAAACCCAGTGCCACCCATATTTGATTTTTCATGCACCATCGGAGCATTTTTATTCTTGTCCTATCTCATTTTTAAGGTTCTCAGTAAAACTTAAGCAAAAATGTTAAAGCCTTATGAAACAAACTAAAAAAATTCCTAATTACAAAATATATATATATATATACACTCAACAATTAATAAATAAATAGTCAACCAAGTCATAGGACAAAGAAGCTTAAAATGTACCAATTTCTCCATTTTTCTTGATTTTGGCACAAAAACCCTCATCCATTACACATATATACGAATATATATTTTACAAGTAACAAAAATGCTCCGCACAAAAGGGGATAATACGTATGTGTGTTGGGCCTATGTCTGTCGTTTAATCCGGTTGAGAAAGAAAGTATATAAATCCGACACACCAAGTTTGGGTGGGTGGTTCTATGGCGAAAGTTGTTCAGTTCGATGCGGGCCTTCATTTGACTCGAAATTTGACCACTTTTGAAAATTTTAATTTTTGACCCAAAATCGCCTAAGTCCCCACCCCACCCCACCCCACCACAGCCCTCTACAGCCACTTTAGGTACGCACTTCTATGACAAAAGTTGCTCAGTTCGATGCGGGCTTTCATTTGGTACCAAATTTGACCACTTTTGAAAATTTTAATTTTTGACCCAAAATCGCCTAAGTCCCCACCCCACCCCACCACAGCCCTCTACAGCCACTTTAGGTACGCACTTCTATGACAAAAGTTGCTCAGTTCGATGCGGGCTTTCATTTGGTACCAAATTTGACCACTTTTGAAAATTTTAATTTTTGACCCAAAATCGCCTAAGTCCCCACCCCACCCCACCACAGCCCTCTACAGCCACTTTAGGTACGCACTTCTATGACAAAAGTTGTTCAGCTCACTTAGCGCTTTCATTTGGTACCAAATTTGACCACTTTTGAAAAATCTTATATATTTTTGACCACTTGACCCCCTACCCGATTTACCCTTCAAACGGCAAAGTGGAGCCAGTCCAGCAAAATGGGTGGGTCGGACGGCAAAACGGACACCGGAAATGAGCTGGGCGCACCAGAAAACCCCTATGGTGTCTTATGCAACAAGCCGCGTCTTTCTAGCTTGTTCCGTGAGCCCTGTAGCCGTGACGCAAAATCGCCGTTTTTTGGCCAAAAACGCCGTTTGGCCACTTTTGGCCGGTCACACAGGTGGCATGCCGGTCCGGGCACTAGCGTAGATAGGGGGGGCGGCCGCCCCCCCCCCCCGAAATGGTTTTGCCCCTCTGACAAAAATTGGCCAGAAGAAAAATTTTAAGACCGCACGAAGCGCGGGCTTTTAAATTTATTATAAACGCAAAGAAATTGTACAAAAATGCCCCAAAAATTAGTGCATTTGTACTTCATTCAAAAATTTTCGCGCCGTCGGCGCGACTTAGTTATTAGTACAAGAACAAAAAGTGCTCCTTCGTCGCATGTAAAATACATATGAGTCTTCGTAGGCAGGTTGTACATAAGCAAAAACTAGCCTGTAAAATACATATGAGTTCCGTAGGGAGGTTGTAAATTAAGGAAAACAAGTTGCAACTGCTTAACATATGAGCCTGTCCTACAACGAGGCTCATATTGGCGTATGTCATAATACGAATAATATTTTACTTTTATATAAATACATACTGCATAAAGCTTTTCATTACAAATTATCCTGCACATAGCTTGTTGATCAGTCATTATAGTGTGCATATGCTCAATACGGTACGCCATGAGGCGCTCTGACTCAGGGAGGGGGGGGGAGGGGGAGGAAGGAGGGCCCCAGAATTAAGGGGAAAAATAGGGTGAGGGTATATAAATTTGAAATTGGGGGGATTAGAATTAAGATTAGATAAGAAAAGGAAAAATAGTAATATATAAGGAAGAAGGCAGCCAAGTGGGAACGCATTCTGCGTGGGTATGTGAAAGTGTTTCGAGAATGCATTAGGTTTACCGTGTACCACAGCGTATCGCGAGATATTAGGTGTGCCTTAGTGTTTCAGGAAACATCAGGATGCATGTACAGTGCAGCTTGAGCAGTCGTAGTTCACTTCAGTCCATTTCTTCTGGGCCACGTCTATTCATTTTTCAGTAATGTGGATGAAGCTGAGATTCTTTAACGAGGCTTTAATGTGGAATGCACTGTGACGCCAATATGAGCCTCGTTGTAGGACAGGCTCATATGTTAAGCAGTTGCAACTTGTTTTCCTTAATTTACAACCTCCCTACGGAACTCATATATATTTTACAGGCTAGTTTTTGCTTATGTACAACCTGCCTACGAAGACTCATATGTATTTTACATGCGACGAAGGAGCACTTTTTGTTCTTGTTTTCTATTATTTTATATATGTATGCTCCACTATAGC
>JASAND010012105.1:0-21415 GCA_030248195.1 Trissonchulus latispiculum
AAAGCCAATCGGTCCGGACAATAGTTGCTGGGGTTTTAATCCCCACCACCTCTGTTTCTAATGGGTTTTAACCCATTTGATTCAGGTAGCCGATCGACGCCTGCTCATCGCTAACTGAGTCCTCTGTTGCTGCGAAGATCGATTCTGTTTGGTACTGATCCTGCTTGAGCCAGATCAGTGTGGAATTCACGTGGAGCGGTGTCCTATCAGTCCAGCCCAGTCAGTCAGTAGTAGTATCAGTTGTGCAGAGGATCCGGAAGTAGATCCAGTCACAGTCCAGTCCAGTCTTGTTGCCCTCCAGTGAATCTGTTCAGTTCGGAACTATCAGTCTAAGGTACTGCCAGTGTTCGAGAATTGGGGTGCAGATAATCAGCGCACCGTGCAGCAGCGTCCGTTGGTCCAGCCTGAGTCACCTGTTGGGAAAACCTTTAGCGTTTAATATCTAAAAGTCTACCTTTCTGTTATCTATCCAAAAAGCTATGTTCAGTGAAAGTGGTACCGCCTACATCCTGATCCTTACCACCGGAATTGCCATCTGAAACAATTGACAATCTAGTTCAGCATCTTGTAATAATCTTGAGATAATTATCTGAGTAAGCCGAACCGACCTTTCCGACAATAACCGACACTCTTCCAGCCTGTAACTGTCATTATCCATTTCAGAGACCGGAACTCTTCTCGAAATTCAGTTATTCTGGGCAGTCAATTACACGGAGACGCCAGAGCAAAGCCAACCTCGCTCCCACCCGATTCGGATTATAAACAGTTGTTAATTAGCATAACTTGTGTGTGTGTGGTCCCAAGAGTTACTGTAAGGGACAGAGTCACAGTAGAGGCTAGCACAGAGCCTAAGAGTTGAGTTGAGAGAAAGCATATAGGATACCGGGTTAATTAACCTATACCAGCACTAGAGTGGGTATATAAACCTGAAGACTGTACTGTAACGACCCCGAAACCGGATAACCAGCCCTAACCAAGAAAGTACCAGTCAATTTAAAGCTAAAAGGCAATTCTGGCAGACAGTATCGTGTATTACTGTTGATTGTAAAACCATAACTGCAGTGAATCATTGTCTGCTGGAATTTGGTAATTCTGTGTGTCTACTTTGTAATAATAAACAATTATCCTTTTAGCTGCTTCGGCTTTCGTGTACGTTTCAGAGATCCCCAACTCTATCCGTATTGAGGTTAGAGTTGAACTGACAGTCGCCCATAGAGACTATAAATCCCGATTCCCCTGCCTAAAACGAACTCACCCCTTTAGACCCCATTTCAGGTCAGCTATTGTGCCCTGGTTGTCAGTATACCACTACAGCCGGAGCATCAATCTAAGCGAAGATCCCTCTTTGCGTGCCGACCTTGACGCGTGTCTTGGATCCTGATCAGATCTAGTCTAGTCTAGCCTAGTCTATTCTAGAAGCCCTAACCAACTACAAGCGACCCCGAACCAAACAAAAGTTTATTGGAGACACGACCCCCTCCAATACAGAGAAATCCAGTCCAGATCTGACAGAGTCCATTACACATTTTGATCTCCCTAAGAAAAAATCGGTACATACTTTCGCTGAAATGGTGAGTTTGATCCAAGCAAATAGATTCTTCGGACTAGTTGAGGTAGATATTGAAGTACCCGAGGATAAAAAGGAATACTTTGCAGAGATGACGCCTATTTTCAAAAATGTAGAAATTTCTAGGGAAGACATCGGGGATCATATGAGGAAGTTTTGTGAGGAACACGATCTAATGACGCAGCCTAGGAGGGGGTTGATTGGAAGTTATTTTGGGAAGAAAATTCTCTTGGCTACTCCCCTAATTAAGTGGTACCTCAAACACGGGCTAAAAATTACTAAAATTTACCAAGGAATTGAATTTAAACCCAAGGCATGTTTTAAAGAGTTGGGAGACGAGGTAACTTTCCATCGTTCTGCAGCTGACTCCGACCCTGATTTAGCGCTCAAGGGGGAAATGTTCAAACTTCTGGGTAATTCCTATTATGGCCGAACCATCACAAACTTAGAAAAACACCAGGATGTGAAATATTGTCAAAGGTCAGCGGCTAGTAGGGAAGTGAATGGATGGCGGTTTAGAAGGTTAGATGATCTAGGAAATGGGGTTTATGAAGTTCAATCGGCGAAATCCAAAATTGTTTATAGACTCCCTGAGTTGGTAGGGTTTTTTGTATACCAATACGCTAAGCTTAGAATGCTAGAATTTTATTACGATTGCCTAAAACCAAACTTAAGACCAGGATCATTTCAACTTTGTCAAATGGACACCGACTCCCTATACTTCGCATGCTCCTCTACTGATTTAAATGACTGCGTCCCTCCTGAAAATAAGGAAGCTTGGAAAATTGCCCTAAAAGACTTCTTTGTATTAGACCCTACCCAAAAAAGAGTACCCGGGTTGTTTAAAGAAGAGTGGAAGGGTGATGGAATTGTAGCTCTTTGCAGTAAAACTTATTTCGCATGGGGAGAAACTAATAAGGTTAGCCATAAAGGGGTGAGTAAAAGACTGAACCACTACACTTGGAAGGATTTCAAAGATGTTCTCGATACTGGCTGCACGAAGTCAGGAGATAATAGGGGATTTGTGAATACAAATGGGGACCTGGTTAAATACTTCCAAACTAAGGACGCTTTATCGTACGCTTATCCTAAACGCAAAGTGCAAGCTGATGGAGTAACTACACTGCCCTTAGATAAATAATATTGTACTTACCCACTCTGTTTTATAAGAAGAAGAAGAAGAAGAAGTCATATACTAAAAACCCAAAAAAACGGTAAAAACCTAAAAACACAAAAATATTGTATGTGCCGGACTTAGGTAGGATGTAGGTTTTGGAATAGTTGGTACGTAGGTAGGTTAGATAGGTGGGTTAGGTAGGTAAAAAATGTAGATGAGCCAGTTTGGTAGATTAAGCAGGTAGGTTAGGTAGGTAGGTAGGAGTCCGGTAATGGGCCTACGCCGGGTCCCAAGCCCCGGGGGAAGAACTCAGAGGGTCGGAATTGAGAGAATTGGGCATGTAAGAAATTAATGTACGAGAGGAATATGGCTGAAAAATTTGATGTGTAGAGGGGACAACGGGTATAAATGGGGTCCGTAATAGATGTACCCGGTGATTGGAGGCTATATAGAATGGCGTTACTCTGGAAAGGGTTGTAGGTTGTTTGAAGTAGGTCGCAATCCAATGATTGCGGGTCGAAAACCGGATACTATACTACTGACCTAAACCTGAAAAATAGAACAAGTACAGTTATAAAACATGACTCGAGTTTTGTGGTGCCTTCATGACGAATATGGCCAGCAATTCCTAATTGCCGGCTGTGGGGAGAATTAAACTCAATTCTAACGTGAGGCAACCAAGGGACCTCCTAACTCAACTCAGTGGAAGGTCCCCACTCAGATTTCCCAATTCATCAGTAAAACCCCAAAAGGATAAGATAAGTAAAAGTTTGGGCATAAAGCCCTTACTAAAATTTAAGGCCAATTTTCCCTTGGCTTGGTTAAAACGTGATAATAGAAATTAAGGCCCGAAGACCGGAGGAAAAAAGGTAAAAAGAGGCCAAACAAGGGCCTCCTAAGGGTCAAATCGCTGGCACTCCAGCGAAACGCACTGCAATTAGGGGGGAGGGACGCGGCCGCTTTTGGCCAAGACTCAGGCGAACACAGACTAAAGTTTAGAGAATTTATGTCAATGAATCCACGTTTAATTACGTGTAAAATGATATATAAAGTGTTTTAAAGCGAACCAAGGCTATTTTTACGACTGCGACTGTGCACCGTGCTTACAAAAGATTTAACTCTCTCTAACCCGAGTAGTTTAAAGCGGGTTTAAATTATACAGAAATACATGAAGCGGAGTTAGCCAGAGTTAAATTTAACTCCACGAGTGATTCGCGGATAGAGTAGAGTTAATTTTAACTCTTCATGAATGCGAGTAGAGTTAAAATTTTTAACTTCGCATAACTCGGAGAGTTAAATTATGCTCTTAACTCGCGAAAAGGATCGATTTAGTTTTAACTCTACTCTACCCATTCGCGAAAACTAGTGATGTGGATCGGATCGGCAAAATCGATCCGATCCGCGATCCGGAGGTCGGATCGGATCGGATCGGATCGGTAAACCTGCTGGATCGGTTCGGATCGGATCGCTTGCGTCAGGCGGATCGGCGATCCGACTTGATACCCAATATCACATGAAATTTAAACCGTACTCAACTCATATTTGTGACTGAACTTGACTTCGATCACTGCACTGTTTGGTGCTTACGTTTTTAGACCAATATTTTCCTTCTACCAACCAAAAGTGGTTTTGGTTTTGAGTCTCTCAAACTTAGCATTCAGTACAACTTATTACAGGAATCTAATACTCTTACATACTATATAATTTTATGCAATGCATCTGCCATCTGGCATCAAAGTGCAGAAGCAAGACCCGCTGTTAGTATGCTGCTAAGTAGTAATGAAAAATGAATTAATAAATGAAGTAATGCATAACTCTCTATAATTAATGTTGCTTACTGTTGTCAGAATTTCGGGTGAAGTTTTGTGGTTGAACTCTTTGTGGCTTTATTCCAAAACTCGAAAGAGTCAAAATCAGTGGTCATACAAAATTTACTTCCCGCAATGTTTTTGAAAGCTTTTCGTCTGTTTTCGTTGTACAAGCTTCAGATTCAGTTTCTGACAAGTTTCTGACAGTGACAACTTTCTTTCTTTCGTCTATTATCTTGTATCTTTCTGAGAAAAAATGTTAGGTTGATCGGCGATCCAAAAAATTACAACTTCAATTTCGGTGTCTCGAACATCGAGTTAATAAATTTTACTGGAATGAAATTATATAAATTATCAAAATTATAGTTTTAACATGATATGTTAAATTTGTATTATCTAAAATTGGTAATGTTGATAATTAAACTTGTATGTTGGTAGGCAGGCCGCGATCATCATCTGCCTAACTATTTTGAGTAATTTTACTTCTTTTGCTTAATTTATATAATTTGACACAATTGTGCTTTAGCATTTCGGAATGATAAAATGAAGAAATTTTAGTGAAACTAGTGTGTAAGATATGTTTGACAAGGCAAAAACCTACTTTAAATGTAGTTCCGTTTAGCTTTTTGAAGAAATCATTTCGGATCGCCGGATCGGATCGATCGATCCAGGACTCGGATCGGATCGGATCGATCGATCCAGGACTCGGATCGGATCGGATCGGATCGACGAATAATTTTGCTGGATCGAATCGGTTAAATTTTTAGCTGCCGATCCGATCCGATCCACATCACTAGCGAAAAGACCCTAAGTCCAATTTTATAATTGTTGAATGTTGCTTATTAATGGTTGTTTAATTTAAACCATAAAACAAACTCTTTTTTGTCCCTTAGTGCCACACCCCAGTTGCTTTCGCGATGAGGGGTAGTGCCATACCAAATTTTGTACTGGGTCCACGGTATGGCACTGAATAATTGCACATCGCAATTACCCGAGGCATAGGCAAGGCTACTGCCGGAGCAGAAGTGGCCACGCTGCTTTCACCCCATCGTGGACACCCGTTAGCTCCATTCAAAGGGGTTTCCCCCCTTGACTGGCCAACTCCTTGAAAATCTCGGATAAGTACAAATACAATTAGGGGGGATGTTTTGGCACCGAGGTACCATTCCTATAGTTATCAATTTCCTGTTGTCGGCCGACAACAGAAACTTTGAGATGTGAGATTTCTGCTTGAAAGTTAGAGATTGTTAAATTTCATTGACGGATCCGTAGGATCCAAAATTTCATGTTTGCGGCCGATTGATGCAGATAGTACCTTCTCCCAATCTCATCAGCCTAATGTGTTGCGTAAATTATGTCAAGGACCATATTATATGCAGATGTAATTGCTTAATTATGTGAATTTTATTTAATTTAAAATCCTTCATTAAATTGACAAAAAACCCGGGGGGACCTTTTTCACCCCCCAAGTCTAGTGTCAAACAAAACTATATAACATATTTTAAAAAGAACGATCGACTTAGCTGAGTTGGTGCCAAATGGATCCTTGCCTTTCAGTTCTTTGTAGCTATTGCCGCGTTCCAGAAGGCACAGGAGATTACATCATACTCTCCCCACTGTGCAATTCCAAATCACCATATTAGCTTTGACCTTTGAAATGGTGATGGGATACATTGTTTGCATCCTTGATAATTAAATCATGAGTTTGTGTGCCAGATTTTGTGGATGATACTTGAAGCGCCTTAGATGGATTAGCCACACTGAGGTATCCATCTTAATTAAATACCTCCAATGGCCATTTTGGATGTCTTAAATATGTTGACCTCTTTTTTGAGCCACTACCTCCTCCACGTGGTTGATGCAATCCACCATCAACAAATTCTTGCTGATTTACAAAAAACCAAAACCTTAAAATTTTATTTACACGCAATCTTGGTAATGATCCGATCCCCTGCTTGCTGATGGACGGCGGCATACTGATTTTACAAGATAAGTTTTATGATATATTCGAAAATTTTTGTTACAATTGACCGACTTTTAGAGATTAACTTAACCAGCAGACTAAATGGGAAATAGACATTTGTAACTTTGGATGCAAAACTTGCATTTTGTAAGAATATGAATGCACCTGTTTAAAGTGTGACGAGGCTAGGTATATACTTGCTTTGAAAATTCACTGGTAAACAGGAACTTGTTGTGACCAGGCAAAATTAATATAGGATTCATGTCATTTTGCATGCTCTTCAGTCTTGGTCCAATGATTACGTGTTTTGGTAGAGTAATAAGGAACCTTTATAGGAATTAAAAGAAACAACCAGTTTATTTTTGGCTGCTCTTGACGTTTTTGGCAAAGTTGGAAATGTCCCAAATATGAAAACTGGTTGTCAAAAACATTTCCCTATTTCTGTCATCTGGAATATGGATTCAAATCTCAATCACTGGGTTTGTGCTAGCAATCATAGGTTAACGCGGGGGGGGGTCTGGGGAGTCCAAGCCCCCCCCCAACCCGGACAAGGTACAAGCCCTACCGCCGTCGGGGACAAGGCGTAACGAAAAAATGGTCAAGGGGTAGGAAAAATAGCAGGAAAAAATTAGTTTTTACACTAAAATTTCAAAAAAGTTCCGGCTTCACCGGAATTTTTTAACAAAATTGTTTAATTTTTCAGGAAAATCGGGCAAAATTTTGAAATTTTTTCAAAAAATTGAAGATTTCTTGCAAATTTTGATAAAAAATTGCAAATTTTACGAAAATTAGCGCTAATTTTTCGAAAAATTTCACAAATTTATATATTCTTGAGGTACAAGCCCCCCTGAAAATTTTTGTTCAAGGTGTACAAGCCTCTCAAAATTTTCTGGGGACAAGCCCCCCACAGGACCCGACCCTATGTTAATGTATGCTAGCAATATAGGGATAGTAAATGTAAAGAAATTTAACTTTAGATTAAAATTTAAATTTAATCTTAGTTTCAAATCCAGTGGCTATAAATCTTTTGTATATTGAAGTGACATCTCTATAGTCAAATGATTCACAATCACCGAAGTTTGACGAGGATAGGAAAGTTTTCATCACTTCTATTTATTTTTGTATGTACTTTCAGCATCTTCAGAGACCATATTTCCTACTTTCCTGCATAGGCTCGTCGCTTCTGGCCCCCTCTTTACTTCTGCAACCGATTTTTTACCCAGGCCTTTCGAGCAGGCATATGTAGTTTTCAGCCCCCCTAGTTGCTATTGCCAAGCGAGGGGCTGCAGCTTTCGAGGTCCGAATGTTGCTGCCTTGGGAGGGACTGAAATTATTTCCGTAGGGTAGCTTGCTCGGGGATCATGTTTTCTGTCCGTGATCTTCGCCTCTCTGCCTTTTGACTACGGTCTGCGGAGAGCATCACTTACAGGCCACTTTGTGATCCTAACAGTGTGTGATCCATCAGCAAAAAATCTTGGTAATGGTGGACTTTCAACTTTCATGTCTGAGTACTCGGCCTTCCACCCTACTCATTTCTGCAGCCGGTGTTTTCTCTGTTTTAACACTCCCGAGTGGGTTTTCGTAGACTTCCGCCTTCTTAGTCACTATTGACATGCGAGGGGGCAGCCACAGTCGCCGGCATGCACGACTGGAGCTACTGATTGAAATAACCAAGGACTGCTTGGGGATCACGTTTTCTATCCATGACCTTCGTCCCTCCGCCTCTTATCGATATGAAGAGGGCAGCATACTAAAGGTCTCTGATGAGAACCTTAATTGCTGGGCACCAAGATAAAAAGCTCTCCTGCTTCTGAATTAGCAGAAATGCTGCTGAAAACAGGAAAAACTTGATGTTCTGACAAAAGAGTGGAACTAGCTTCTTTCGAAGATTCAGCCTTTCACCAAAATATGTTTCAGTTTCAGTTTTAGTATCAGTGGCCCACCAAAATTTCACTTTAAGTTTCAGGGGTCTCCCCAAAAGAGCAATACACGTATCAATGTTCTGCAAGATAATAAAAACGTTAAATACGTTATGCTTACATAAAAGTACATTTATTTTTACATCAGAAGATTTAACATAATGTCAGAAACTCTAGACATTCTAAATAAAACCGAATCTTAATCGGTTCATCTACAGGGCTCTTGGGGGAATTTTAACAGACCAATCTTATTTGTTTCTTTGGTATAAAGAGATATACAAGTCTGCTGCAAAGCTATCTGGAAATCTTTTAGCTTTACCGTTTTATGTTGGCCATTAGCTTATTTATCCGTTAAAAATGAACGAAGGAGGAATCCATAGCATGGGTTTTGGAAGAAAACCTAATTTGTTCTTCATAAATTTGCTTCGGAACGTTTCTCTATTTCTGTTTCATAAATGAACAGAACGTTAGCATTATATTACAGTATTTGTACGATATACAGTTTTAGTAAGATGGAATGACTCATTAACTATTTTCTTAAATCTGAACGATTTTCTTCAATACGACTACGAAAATATATATTAACAGTGTAAAATATGCATGCCATATCATTTACCAAAATCATGATTAGGCATAACTCATGGCTAGCAGCCAATCTTACAGAAGGTCCGGTCAAATGAGAAAATAAAATTATAGCGAATCTAACTAATTACTTACTGTATACTTTTATAAATTCATAAAACTAGAAATTTTAGAGTAATCAAGTGACATCTTCTGATTGTTTGCTAAAAGTGAAAAGCTTAAAATGAACTACGAAATTTCCACAGGAGCGGTCTTCCTCCGCCGGGAATTTAGAAGTTTGTGGTGGTGCATTCCTAATCACAATTTGTGCCCTTTGTGTTTTCTGTTTCTGTCACTCTCTGCTGAACTTCCCTTGGTTTGTCTGTTTGCAGAGTAGAAATCAGTCTTCCGTCATTTGAGCAGTTACGTTCACATAATGAAGGTAGGAGGAAAAAACCGGGGACAATTCCCTTGTTTTTCTTCTTGACTAAGGAAAAAAGCAGCAGCTTCCCTGCCTTAATTGAGAAATTTTCCCGTCTAATCCTTGCAAACGGGAAGGTTGATATTTTTATTGGGAGACAGTGTATTTATTTCCCAGTGCTTTTTGTGGAAGCACCACTGGAATCGTTTCTGGTCTCTGCTCAAGGATTACCAACACATCACATGGCTAAATATATTTAGTCTAGAGTCACTTGAGGGTACACCCTTACCGTTGAACTCTGATTTTATGCTTTCTCTTCTTACTTCTTTCTTGTAATTTTTTGTAAATTCAAAGTTAAAGGAGTAGTTTATTTCTGATAAAACGAATTTTTCACTATAATATGAACCCGCATAAATATCGGGCTTTCAATTGCATAAGGAACAAGCAATAAGAAAAATGAAAGTCATTGTAGTACACGAGTCAACAATGAAGGTTTTTTGCGCTTGGACTCATCGATGCTACAATGATCTTACCTTGAAGTTAACCAACTGAGTATATATGGGTGAATGGGTGAAATATAGTAAAACGAGGCTTAATTGAAAGCCTTAAAAAGTTAGGCGTCTTTGACACACAATCACTAGGTCGGAATCCTTGTTGGAGTTTATAGCATGCTAGCGATATGCTATCTACCTGGATCTTTCGCTTCCTCCCAGCCCTAACTTTTGATGTTTTGACCAATAACTTTGAAATTTGGTGTGGGTGTATACTGAAGGCTGATGAATACAAAAATTCCAAAATTTTAAAATTCTAAAAAAATTTAAAAAAATTTAAAATTTTAGTTTGGTAAGGGGGTCCAAGAAGAACCAAATTATTTTTTGAAAAACGTTTTGATGAAAACTTGCATACAGGGGTTTACTGAGACGCTAAGAATCCATTTTTCGATTCAGCGTTTCGTTAGCTCAGTAGACGATAAAGTTTTAAGCTTAACTTGTAAGCTTATTCTGAGCTAACGAAAAGCTGAATCGAAACACAGATTCCTGCTACATATCAAGAAGCTTCATATATATCTGACTGTCACGATGTAGCAACTTTTGAAATTTTAACAGGATTGCAATATAGCATTTGTATTTTGTAATAATTTCAGAGGTCGAGTTGGGATCACATTTTTAATTATTGAAGTCGACTTTGCTTATGATTAATTTCTGTTGACTTCAAAACAACTTTATCATACATATAATCTGTTCCCTCTCTAGTGTCAAATTCGCGCGGAATATTGTATTAGATAAACTGACAGTTAACATTGGCCTCAGCTGCGTCTCTGGCTCAGAATTTCTACACATTTAGTGAAATCAGAAGGAATAAAGGCACGGATTGAGCCTGGCTTTTCCTTTCATAAATGTGTAATCTAACTCTGAATTTGAACAATTAGATTATAGTCCAAAGATTGTGTGGAAATGGAGGAAAGTAGGGGCTAAAGTTTATTCTATTGCAGCTTTGTCAGGCTTTGGTTTTCTTTCAACCAAAGAATTATAGTCATAGTCATAGTTATACTTTAATTCGCCCATTTATAAAAGCCTAATGTTGGTGCAGAAATATTGAGATGACTGACGGCTCTACTTCACTTACATATATATTATAATATTACAGTACAGTTGAAAAGCACCTTCTTCCACTGATTCCAGCATCAGCATCAGTGATGCCAAATACTAGCTAGCTATTACTTCTGTGTAAGCACAAGTTTTGTAGGCCTTTTCTTTGCTGCCTGGGTTGGCTTCCTTTCCACTTTGACGAAAGCAGACTACTTTTGTGGTCACTCACTGTGAAGGCTTTAACATATACATGTTATCTGTTGCTGCACTGAGAGCAGCCAAAAAATGCTTTGGCTTTTTTAGTTTCTTATCCAACTTGAAAAGAAACTGATACTTGCGCCTGGTTCAGTAATAAAGACAAACTGAGTGCAGTACGATTAGTTGTCTAACTTGCACTGAAACCAACAGCTAAACATATACTGATTTATCAAAACTTATGAACTGTAAAACATACGGATTTATCAGAACTTATGAACGAACTAAAGAACTAAAACGAACTAAAACTTGGAGCACCGACTGGGGTGAGGTGGCTGTAAAAAAAACTAAAACTTAAATGTTCCAGATTTAGCAAACAGTGTACAAACAAACAAACTGTAGAAAGCAAAATTGGCTGCAATTTATCACAATATCTATACTGAGCATACATACAAGCTACTAAATTTAAGAAAGTCACAATAGCAATCCAATATATCACGAATCTAAACTATGCGTTCTCTGCTATATGATCAATTACTTTAGTATTTCAAAATTCCAGCCAGCTGAATAATATCACAAATTTAGTCAGAGCCAGTTCTCTTCTATTTGTGGAAGATCCATAAAGTTTGGCCCATAATAATTTCAAGTTGCAGAAGACAGTTTAAAGTCAAAGCTTTTTGTTGGACTGTCTACCGCATTTTTTGCCTACTCTCAGTGCAGCAACAGATAACATGTATATGTTAAAGCCTTCACAGTGAGTGACCACAAAAGTAGTCTGCTTTCGTCAAAGTGGAAAGGAAGCCAACCCAGGCAGCAAAGAAAAGGCCTACAAAACTTGTGCTTAGACAGAAGTAATAGCTAGCTAGTATTTGGCATCAGTGATGCTGATGCCGGAATCAGTGGAAGGTGCTTTTGAACTGTACTGTAGACTAAAGGGGTTATTAACATATGAAGCGAAACATGCAATTAGAAATATCTTCAGTTTAACCCCGCTTCCTTCAGAGAATAGTAAAGTTTTTTAAATCGGTAATAATACTCCCAGAGGCAGCGACGGTTTTTGTTGGCCGTTGTCATGAATAAGCTTACTCTGCGCATGGAAAGCTATAAACTGACATCAGATTTATGTTCTGCTGCTTCGGATCTGCTTATTACTATTTTTTCTGTACGCCTCACCGTAGTTGGTCTTAGATACACTGGTGAGGAGCAGTGTCAGCTGGGAATTTTGAAAACATTTAATGGGTGTAGCTCCTAGCTGACACCGAGTAGTTTTAACAATTATCCGAGGGGTTTCGCAAGGATGGCGACTTATCCATCGTTGACTGTACGAAGAACTTGCCACGCCACGAAGAACTCTCCCACCCGCGGGCGGCGCCCCTTAGCTCTCAATTTATTACACATACTTTAGAAGGGGAGGGGATAATGTTGTAGTGGCAGACACCAGAATATTATATTTAAAGAAATATATTGTTATTTTGTTACTTACTTATAAAAAGTCAAAAAGTCAAAAATATTGAATGAAGTCTTCCTAGAATTAAAATTTTCTAAAACGATACTTGTACATAAATCTTGATTCCCTTTTTGGATTGACATTTCAAAGTTTTTGAACCCTGGTGACATTAACCTTTCCCTTCTGTGTTTAAAACCTGTTTGCATTTGGTTTAGTTTTTGCTCGTTTCTGGGAAGCTATAATGCCTTAAAGCACAGTATAGCTATTCGGGCTTAAATAGCCTTTGCCTCAGCCCAGTGTGATATAGCAATCCAATCTCATAAACACTAGTTGAAGTTCATATATCATTTTTTCTCCAAATTCCAATTGAAACTGCCGGTTTAGAAGGGAAAGTTATAGACTTTGAGGGGGAAAGTAGGTCTTTGTTTAAGATTATCCTCAGTTTTTAGAACCATCCTTAGCTCCTCTGGCTTTCCTTAAAATTGCATCAGAATTTCTTCAAAGCTACTGGATAGTGTTGGTTGGGATATCAGCCTATGTGAATAATATGGCATGAAATTGTTTAGGAGTGTGAAAGTGGATCGCTTTTTGGAGGTCTTCTTTTGGTGGTGGAAAACTGGACTCATTCAGACGCCTTTTCGGGGGCCAAGAAAGTCGGAAATGGAGTTGAATGTTCTTTCCTTCAAGTCTGCCCCCTCCTTTTCCCCTGTTCAGTTTCACAGCCTAAAAGGAAGAAAACTTTTTTCTAAAGGAAAGCCTTGGTGGAATCCTTCTAATTGTATTGTCAAAACTTTTAGGCTAAAGGGTTAGGTTTGGACCAAAGTTGATTTTGTCTTTTAGTCTTAGCTCATCACTAACACCAGATAGAAGCTTCCTTTCCTTGCGTTCCCCTTTCCTTTACATAGGTTTAGGATTGGCTATATACTGACGAATATAGACGATCGTTACTGGTTTAGACCAGATATGCGAAGCTCACAGAAGCTTTTGTTTTAGTTATTTTACTGCACATTCCAATGCAACTTGGGTCCTTCCGGTTTTCAAAACCATGTACGTGAACATTAATTCAATCTTATTTCAGAATTGCACCGGATCAGGGGCCTGAAATTCGGGGTCTATCTAAACAGGAAATTTTCTTAAAATTCAGATTTTGCTACAATTTCGGGCAGAAACAAAAGTACCATTTTTGTTTTCATTCAAATCCATGAGAGAACCACCTTGATCACCCAAAACTGGGACCGGGCTACGCCCCATTACATCCCTAATTAATTGCATCAGTTAGCTTAAATTTTTAAACTTTTTGAAAATTTTTCAGCAAATTCGAAAATTTGGGGTAATTTCGATATTTCGGATTACATCACAATACACTGTTGGGTAAAGTAATTTAGAAACTCATAAAAGAAACTTAGAACAAAAGCTTTTTCTTCTTCCTAGAAGCTTATTTTTACTTACGTTACGTTTATTTTTTCGTTATAGGCATTATTTATGACATTTAACAGCATTAGTAATCTTATAGCACTCGAAACATTTGGTGGATATCTTGCTGGTATCAGTTGACTGCGGGCCGAGGGCCGCGAGGCGGGGCGGGTGGCCAAATTGGTTTCCGTTTCCAACTTTGACAGAGCAGCAGTGCAACGGTAGTTTGAAGCAAGTATTTGTATTTGTTTGTTCACGTATTTGTTGAACATAAATCGAAAATTCTGAATCTGAACCAATCTATGCGGGCGTAGGTATTTTTTAACCTCATCCATCTGTCAAGAAAATGTAATGTGTAATCTATCCAAGCTAGCTCAAGGCGGAATCGCTAAGATGAATGACGCAATAATAATGACTCATCGCAACAACAACAACATACACATCTTAGTGTTACGAGTTACGACTTCTTATCCTTATCTACATTCTTAATTTCATTTGATACTCACCACAGTATCAACAATCGCTGGCAAATGTTAAATATTTTCATTAGATTTATTGCCATAGCTGCATTTCCACTGCGCGTTATTTGCCACAGATTAAAACTGCTTTGCTTATATCGGATGCGCTTTTAGCCGTTTTGAGCCTATCCGCAGCTGTCGAGCTACATATTGGATTGCTCGGGCTGCGCTCGGGCCGTCAATCGGGTTTCGGACTCGGAACGTGAAAGCCCCGAAAAGCCTCGAAGCCCGGCCCGAAGAGGTTGGTTGGCCCGAGCCCGAGCCCAGCCTGAGACATTTCTTATCGGCACAGCCTCAGAGCAAACCTTAGAGCTTAGTGCAAGCTTAGAGCAAATCTCAACAGACTTAGTAGCTGTATATGCTTGTAGTAATCAACAACAATGAGGGAACATATCTCACCAAGACTGCTGCATATTTTATATAATTGCAGTTCCTTGCACCTATTCAGCCATGAGCATCTCAGCGCAATGATATGAAAAGAGCTCATTCTTTACTCTGTAATTCTTTATCCCGAATTTTTCGGAAGATATGAACTTTTGCTTTTATTTTACTGCTTTAGTGTACCTCACCAGCGGTTAAAATGGCAAAACTAAATTTGGGAGTTAACTACAACCGTGGGTCATGGGATATCTGTTAATGCCTTATATTATCTTTTAAAGTATTCTTCCCTACTTGAAACTAAACTAGCTTTCTTGGAAGAAGTTGTACCACACCCCCAGCTATACTCGCTTCCTTCAGTTTTTCAATTTTAATCCTACTTTGCCTATCACTGAGTGCCAACATATTCTGGAAGCTTAGTAAAAGACGAGACAGATGCGAGGCCGGGACAAAAATCTGGATTCTTCTGATTTCGTTCTAAGTTTTGATAACTGCAATCAGTTGCTTTGGGCAATCTCTTCGGCGTCTAGATCATGGAGTGGGGTTGAAAGAAATCGATTATCTTCAAAGCACCTTTACAGACTGTCTGAAATGCCAAAAAAGGATGTTTTGTGAAATCAAATTTTGCCATAGTTTGATGATGTCACAAACTTATAAATAGCACTTACAGTAATTAATTTAGCTTTTATGAATTTCAAAGCATGCCTAAAACTATTTCATCTGCCTAATGTACGTCGAAGAGCGAACCATTTTTATTGGACCGCTAAATAAATATCTCGTATAGTAGGCTGTCCGTGTGCCACTAAAATTTTAAAATATCCCTGCTAAGATAACAAAATCTGCAGTTCCTGTTGAGTTTTTGCCAAAAAATACTGCAATTGCTAAGCGTAAAGGTCCTGTGCCAGTAGCAAGGTAAGGGCCTTTATTGTTGTGCGTGAAAGGTGAGAGTTTCCTCTTAGAGCTTCGACAGCCGCGCCAATAATGCTGCTTCAATGATATTTATTGAACTTGACACGGGAAGGCAAAAACTAAACCTCAAAAGTCTTTCCTTGAGTTGTTGGGTATTACTTCATTCTATTTGTTTTAGCACTTGTTGCCTTGTCAAGTTTTCACGCCAGTTTAGTGTATCCTACACAACACGACACATATTATGTGGAAATTGCGTATTAATAAAGTAAATGGCATAAAAGCATTCCTACGCTTTCATAAATGTAACTTTCAATTGTATTCCTGTTTTAGCATGGAATTATAATTGTGGCTAATTTTACCCGCCGCACAGCTGGCTAGCTATCTAGCTAACTTTCGCTTGTAACGTAATCATATAAGAGCACACACCAATGCGCCCGAATTTAGCTCCACATTATTTTTCTCTTACATGCGTTACATAAAGCCTGTATTTTCCAGACGTTGATTTGCCAGCTTTTGCCGTCAGGAGAAGTTACCTACTTATCTTTTTTCTGTTCTGTATTTTGTTTTATTTTTAATATTCGCTGTTTAGGTTTAGGGCCAGAGCAGCGTGTTTCTGATGTTTAGACCACATGCAAACTAGGCTTTTCCTTTTCAAGGTAAAGTTGTTACTTACTACTCTAACATTTATATTTATGACTTGGTGTTTTTCCTTTCTAAACCCTGGTTTTGAACCGTCCCGGGAAGCAGCTAATGGTGGTTTTTAGCTGTTGGTCCTTTCGAACACAATTGAACACTTTTGAACACAATGGTCCTTTCCTTTCTTCTTGCAGAGAGCGAGATGTTTATTTAAGTATATATTGGGCGTTTGTTGCCTGGTTAATACGACTTGGGTTCCACGTCACCGATTTACTTTGAAACCGAATCTAGCAAGCCGCGACCGAGCCTATCGAACTTTAAAGAATTCTGTCGCACAACAACATATGCTGGATCTGGATGAAACTTTAAAAATTTATGCTTTATCACATTGACATAATTATTATTAGATTTTAAGAAATCTTTTAGCCTAGAAGAATAATATCCGAATCCCTGCTATTTTTGTTTGTCCGCGTCAAAATGTTTATTAGCAAGAATTTCGAAACTGAACAAGATAAGCATCACTTTCTGAACAATTATAAAGTGGGGAGAATTTCCTAATTTTATGACCACAGCCATCTAGATATGGAGTTAAAGTCCTATTTTCTATCTTGATTCCCTGTCACATTTGGGAAGCAAAAGAAGCTTTCTTCTGCCCTTTACAGAATCTAGTTTATCTTTTCTAAATATCAGAGCCAAGGGTTAATCCTTGAGGTCTTAAGATTTCAGGCAACAGGCTTGGTTGAAGCATTCAGCTTCTTCGAGATTCTCTAACACTAGAACTACCAGTAAAGGAAGTTTTATATATTGTGGCTCAAATTCTTTGATACCCATTTGATTTATGATCCTCAAACTCTTTAAGCGCAGATCAAATGTTTGCATTAATATCATATGCATTACATACGAACATAGTTTAGATAACATTTGATATCTCATTAGTTGTTAGATTAGCAGACTCCAGAGTAAACATAAATAATCTTCATCATAATATTACTTCTGTTAATTAGACAAAATTTGCTTTTGTCCCTGGTTGTTGCTCTGTTCGTTTTCTTCCAAATTGGAGTATATCAAATCGGACAATGGAGTAAATAACATCGGGGCTATCGATTTTGTGTATGGTTAGATAGCTGACAACTTTCGTAACTGTTAACCTATACTAATTAAAACTTGCTGCCTTTGAATTGCAAAAGTTGATGCATATGCTTCTCTTACTACAAACTCAGTTCAGGGATGAATATAGTAACTAATTACTAATCTTTTCCTCAGATAAGGATCTATTTTTGGGTCAGATTAGTAAGCACCGTTCCTTGACTGCAGAATGTCCTGCCCAGTTTTAATCAGCTGTGTGAAATAAAATTCAAACACTGATGTATATAAATTAATCTAAAATCTTGACCCATTTCTTCCATCGAGTTGGAGCCTGCCTTGCGCGATCCATCTA
This sequence comes from Trissonchulus latispiculum, assembly GCA_030248195.1. Classification (NCBI taxonomy): domain Eukaryota; kingdom Metazoa; phylum Nematoda; class Enoplea; order Enoplida; family Ironidae; genus Trissonchulus; species Trissonchulus latispiculum. The sequence continues at coordinate 17,880 of JASAND010012105.1, forward strand.
GTGACTCAAGAATGTTGCCCTGCGTTGCCTGAAGTAAAATGTAAATTAAATATTAAGGTTCATTAGTTTTTAGATCATTTGCTTGTAGTTGAGTTCACCAAAATGCCAGGTTAACTATTGGTTCAATCCCCCACCTTGGTACATAAGGATTGTTAAAGTATAAGCTTTTCTATTCTAGATATTATATAAAGATAATTATTGCCACAATGAGTCCAGATTCAGCAATTGTTAACTAAATCGTTCCAGACGTCACATTAATTTTGCATAAGCAGAATATATAACTATATATAATTTCAAAGAATTTTGGTTGATATTACATATTACATATTGCATTACATTCCATATACATTACATATTTTTGGTAAATTAAATTGGCATTACGTTGGTAATCGTAATACATACTCAAGGAACAAATGTGGAGACCCAATTCGTCTCCTTGCCTGAATGGAGGAAAACAGTCAACCTCACTGAACTGGTTGGATGCACTGGAAAAGGATTTTGATAAATCTTTCGTGGATTTGGATTTGCTACTGGGAGAGATCGATGCTGATCAGGTCAACTATTTGTTTCATTACACTATCTGCACCCGAAATATGCAGTGTTGAAAATAAACACATTGATGATCATCTACAAATTAACAATTACAACTTTCTTATAGTGTAACTTTTTCCCGTACACCCCACTCCAGTTGGATGTACACCCGTTAGGATCAGTGATAATTTCGGATTTTCGTGAGGCTAGTATGCTGACACCGACTAATTGTCTTCGCAATTACCCGAGGCGTTTACCAAGGCTGGCGATTTGCCAATTGCAAGTAACGCTATGCAGGCACCGCGGCAGCGCACACCCGAAGGCGGCCGTTCCTTACTCTCGGAGAATTGATGACGGGGGACCACTACTCATGGTGCCGGCTGGCGCCATCAGCAAGAAAAAGTTCGAATTTAGTTTTCTGGTTCCTCTGAACCAATGAAAGTCATGGCATAACAGCAACATAAAAACATCGCAGCATTATAGCGTCATCTCAAGTTTTCTCGCATGAGCCAAATTATTATTATTAATGTAATGGGAAATTGAGGCTCATCCTGATGCCAATCTGATTACCGGCTGACTTGGTTAACGAGAGCTTTTTGTGGTTTCAGGTAGAGATCACTTTGGAAGGAAGACAGAAAATGACTTCGCTCAGTGCCTGTTTTGCTCAAATTGTTCACAAAGCTCAAACTATCTTTCAGGCTAATCTCAAGCTTGAAGTAGGTATTTGATAGCTTCATGGAAAGTAAGTACCAATGCTTGAACTGTTACTACCTAAAAATGATAGAAGGCATACTGTACTCTGGAGAAAATAAATGATAATTTGGCAAAAAAGACAGATCCTAATTTTTTTGATTTTATTGTAGAATGACATTGCACAATTGAGACGGTGCTACTACGAAGCTGAAGCCAAATATGCCATCCAAGAGACCCAATGCAAACGATTGCTTCTCCAGGTTCATCAATTGCAATGTGAAGTTCTAGGGAAAACAGCACCTCATGAATCTGATATGATTAGAAAAAAACTGGTATGCTTGTAACTTTGCATATAAATAAATATTTGTCTTTTACTCTAACTCTTTTTAATTCTTCTAACTTTTACTTTTACTTCTAACATCTTCTACTTTAATTACTCTAACACTCGGACTAATCTATACACGTCCATTGCCATTCTATTGTACAAGACTACAGTTAAACACGACTTCGTGTTAATATAGAATTTTGCAAATTACATCCATCAGTGTTTTCATTTGCATTGAACAAACAATACACGTTTATCAAGGAATGCTAAGCCTTGCTGCGAAGTCATAAAGTAAAACATCTACGTAGCTTCTGAACTCAAAATAGGTTGACTTCGGTTTTTTCTACATATGTTGCAGGAACAAGAGAACGAGAACTACAAACAAGAGATGTTACCCTACGAAGAGGCAAAGTCAGAAGCGGACCAATACAGGGAAGAAAACGAAGAGCTCAGGAACTTCATCGGTGCCTTGCAGAAGGAAGTTTACGGTGCTCGACTGGCTGCCAAATATTTGGACAAAGAATTAGCTGGAAGGCAAGTGGAAAGTCCTAGCAAAAATATATTCACTTACCTGCTAAGAGGTAGCACTAGGGGTAATCGTTGGAATTCGGAAATATACTGTAGTACAACTCGTTTCGAAGTCTGTTTCATATATTGATATAGTATAGTTTCGTATTCGCCTGGCCTGGCCTTTTGTTTTCTTCAGGAATTTCACCCCTAAAGGAGAGTCAGTAAAATTTATTCAGCTTATAGGTTTATCTGAACATTGTCTAAAAATCGGTGACTTTTGCATGCTTCGGGGCATAAGTACATTCTAGCTCATTGACGTTGGTTGGTACTAGCTACGTAATTTCAGATCTATTGATCTTGTTATGCGTTGAACCACTATTTGTTACTGTTTTTTTGTTTAGAATTCAACAAATCCAGCTGCTGGGTCGTGAGATGCGAGGTTCTGATCACGATCGCCTTTGGAATCAACTGGAGGCTGAGATCCACCTTCATCGACACAAGACGGTGATTCGAGCTTGCCGAGGTCGAGGCAATATGAGGAATCTCCCTGTCCCGCCTGGCCATGTAGGAAATTAAAGATGTTAACTTAATTTTTTTTGTAATTGAAGCGTACTAAATGGAGATATGGTCGGCGGAATTGATGACTGTTTGGAGCACAGGAATTATTAATCACTGAACAAACGTACAGTTAAAACCTTTCCTAATATTTAAGTCAAAGGTCAAGTACCCAATCAGAACAATAGTGTGGCGAAGTGTCTCACAATCAAATTGAACAGCTGCTGTTTGCGAATCACTAAACATTGCCATTCACTAATGGTGCAAATCCTTTTTGCCTTACATTATAGCTTACAAATTTCAGGATTCTATGACCTTAAGAAAACAAAAAGGAGTGGGTGTTTCAAGAAAGGTCCACTTGAAAAAAGACCCCAAAGAGGGTCTAGGAATATCAATTAGACGGTGTCTGTCTGAGCATATGCGCTCCAATGTGTTGCATGAATAGAATGCTCTCATTGCCAAGATTCCATAATAACTACATACAGTAACTAGGTATTGTATTTTTCTCTTTGTACTCGAAAATTGTCAAAGGTGATATGTGCTGTTGATGTTTCTTTTTTTTCTGATACCAAGAGTACATAATAACTAAGAGTAACAAGTGCAGGCTGGGGACATCATCTGCACGATAACGCCTTCCACCTCCCCACAAATTGGGACCCTAGTGACCCCCCCCCCCACAATACAGACCCTAGGGGGCCCCACAAATCAGACCTCAGTGGAATGAGCCCACGCACACAACCAGACTTTAGTGAAATGCACAAGTGTCTGTTTTGTGAGGTGGTTAGCAAAGGTCTGTTTTTTGTGGATGGGGGTCACCGAACTCAATGTGTGGGTGGGTACGGTTATTGTGCAGATGATGTCCCCAGCCTGATAGCTAAGAGCGCGATTCTTTTCCAGATTACCCCCACCACTCAAAGTTCTT
>JASAND010012106.1:0-16222 GCA_030248195.1 Trissonchulus latispiculum
AAACTGTTAAAAATTAGGGCTAATAAGCGCGAACAGTTTCAAGAATTGATCAGTCAACAACCGCAGACACAAAAATGTTTAGTTGTGCTGTTGTAGTTGCTTTCTGGTTGGGGCCCGATCCACTAAAAACTCAAAATCCCATGGGGGGGTCGGAAGAAAAGGGGGATTCAAACTCCAAAACCTCCCCCCTCCTTGGATACCCCACGTCCGCATGCCCCGTCACAAAGACGTGGCTGCGCCACTGGTATATATGTATATTTTCCTATATTTTTATGAATTTTGGAAAGATTTATTGACTGTGGAACCTAAATATCAGTAAGATATTCTGTTTTTTGTATATGTAATCTTCTTTTGGTTGAATTTAAAAAATTCCCGGCTGCGCCGGAATACCCTTTTCTCTATATTTCTGTTTTGTCGATTTAATACTCGCCTTTGAACCAAATCAGTGTTTTAAGCATTTCTTTAGCTGAAGTTGTCACCCCAGGGTTTTTTGGTCCCGAACTTTAGACCTAATGGCCTCAACGACTCAAATTTTTTGGCCATCACCGAAAAAATTTAGGCCATCCAAAAATTTTGTTAAGTTTTTGGTTGCGCGTTATCGCAACGCGTTGCTAAAATTACAGCTATCATGTATTCATGTTTTATATATTCAAAAATTGCTGTTTAACACCAAAAATCGCCATCGTCGCTGTTTAACAAACCAAAAAAACTACGTTTTACGATTTTTCCTTAAAATGGCAGAAACAGAACCTTGTTAGCATAGCAATAATAGTGCACATCAGTTAATGAATTTTTAATGAAACAGGTATATATACGGATAGGAGCATACATACGTATACTAGTTAGAGAACCACAGAAAGAAGAAAATTAAACTACGTATATATATATACTTACTAAAAATAGCATTTCTATTTTCTTCAATGAAATCTTTATAACAGTATATATATACGTATTCTGGCTTATTTCCCAAAGAGGGGGGGGGGGGGGGCCCCCCCCCCCCAGTCGGCGACCTCCCCCGCCATTCGAGGAGCCCCCCCCCATAAATTCCGACCTCCCCCCCGGCCCCCATAACCCCAAAAATTGCCATTTTTTACCATTTTTAGCCAAAATTTTCAAAAACTTTTCCGGCTTCGCCGGATTTTTACCTAAATTTCCACTATTTTAGCTTTAAAAACACCCAAAATTAGTTATTTTTAGCGATTTTTAGCATTTTTTACGCAAAAAACCTAAAAATTTGTCAAAAAATATGCCCCCCCCCCATTTTCGGTTCGTCGAGCCCCCCCCATAAATTTTGGCGTAGAAGTAAGCCATATATATTAAGTAGGGGCGCGATAGCGCCCCTACATAATATGGGTAGTCTGCGCGGCCCCCTGGAGACAGTGTTGGCCTGGTGCCAGCTAATTACTGGGCTTATTCTAGGGATTTTTTCTTGGGGGGGGCTCTTTGGGGGGCCCTCGGGGGGCGAGTCCTTTTTGGGGGGGGGCGAAAGTTTTTCTAAATTTTTCTAAAAACATGCTAAAAATTGCGCTGTTTTTATAGCAATGGCCAAAAATAAGCGGATTTAGTGCTTAAATAGGCAAAAATCGACTAAAAATCTCCGGCGAAGCCGGAAAATTTTTGAAAATTTGGCCTTCTGAGCGATTTTTTCAGGGCAAAAGTTGGTATCAAAAGGGGCACCCACTTTTTTTGGGGGGGGGCGATTTTTTGGGGGGGGGAACGATTTTTTGGGGGGGAAGTGTGTTTATGGGGGGGCCCACCCCCCCCCCAGTAGATTAAGCCCAGAATTAGAGGTTCGGGAGGGGTAAAAATGTTACCATCGTAAGGTACTCGAGTAGTACTACAAGTACCAGGCCCGCACCCAAGATTTTGAAAAGGGGGGGTCCAAGGTAAAACGCAACGGGGGTCTGGGGGGCGGGGTCCCCCAGAAGTTGAAGAATTTTTGCATTTTTGACAAAAAACAGTACATTGGACGTTTATTTCTAGCAAAAAGTGAATTTTCGCGCCGCAGGCGCGAATTTTTTAAAAAAATAGCTGTTTTTGTCATAAAAATAGCAAAATTTTCCATTTTGTCATCCCAAAGGGGGGGGGGGGGTCTAGACCCCTTGAACCCCCCCTGGGTGCGGCCTTGACAAGTACCACCATACTTTTGGTTGAAATTCCGAACTTCGAAATTTTGCACTAGGAGGGAGTTACCGTGCGTTTGTTTTTTTCTCGGTTAATAACGCTTTTCGGAAGTGCTTATGTCAGCGCAGTGTTGGAACGATATGGGCATTTTGGTCCTATACTACTATTATATGTTGGTAGGCAGGGTCCTCCCATGCAACCTTTTTTGGTCATTTTGGCGCACTGCCAATTTTGGCTCTGTGCCAAGGCCCCAAAGTCGGACTTTCGCTATTTTGGCACTTCGGTTGTGGTGTACTTTTTTCTCAGGCTAGCAGCTAGATCGGTTTGGTTTGTTTTATTTGAATATTTCGGACTGCGCGGAATGTAACGAGGGGGATTTTTTAATTTCGCTCTGTAGCTTTCAGGAGATGGGCCCAAACTTTGTCCCAGTTTTACTGGAAATGGCCTAAAAGCAGGGTTTTTTTTCAAAATCGGACCTGTGTAAATCTTGTGTAAATTTAAATTTCACTGTGTATTTTTGTTTGAAGCTGTGTAAAATTTTAAAGTGTCGTTTTTCAATTGCAATATAAAATAAAATACGTTTAGACGTTATTTTCTTGCTACAATGTTATTTTCGGATCATTCAAGCCAAAGCTATGCCAACTGCACTTGTGTAACACTGTGTTTTTTTGCGAAAAAAACTGCGAAATTCCGCACTTTTTTTGAAAATTCCGCAACTTTTTTGGAGCTCTGCGCAAAGTTCCGCAAAAAGTTTTGGCCTCAAGTAGAAATTTTCAGCTATTTCTGATAATAAATCAACGTGTTTCCGGTACTTATTGCAGAAAATTTCAAAAACTTTTCGCGCCTTCGGCGCGTATTTCTGTATTGTAGACACCTTTCAGTCTTATGATAGGACTCTTGCCCCAGATATGCAGAATACTTTGTAGTGAAAGCTTATCCAATAAAATTCTTTTCGCATAAACTAATTTCCTAAAATATATACCTGAAGAAGTTCTCGCGTACACATAGTTATTACCACTCTAGTAAGATGATAAAAACTCTGAAGTATGCATTTGTTGAACAGAGTCGTGGATATACGTACTCACATACATACGTACATAACCTGTTTAGACACCAAAGTTTCAAGCTTGAATTTTCCGGAAACGTCTAGCTTTTGCTGGAGGCTGTAACCGCCAGACCCCCATTTTTAAATTCGTTTTTATCTTGGCGTTGTGCTTCATTATGATTGCTCTGTTCTTTCTATTTTTCTGAAATCTTTCTATCTGATTTTAATTTTAAAATGTTGTATATAAATGTTCCCAAACCAAATTTTATACTAATTTTTCCCTGTGGCAGCCGAAATAAAAATTTCGAGTGTTTCTATTAAGGATTTTTTTACAGTTTTACAAAATTTTCGTAGCTTCTGGGGGCTCCGCCCCCCCGACCCCCCCTTATTTTCACCTGTAACTTATATTATTCTTGTCAAAAACACGCGTATATATACATACACATTCTTTGACTTTGGAAAAATAGTTGTATATAACTTGGTTATTGTGAAAAATGCGTTCAAATACAACATAATCAATAAAATTCATTAGTTATCATTGCAAAACTAAAAAAATATGAATTTCGCAATTTTCGCAATTTTGAGAAAATTTTGTAAATTGCAATAGAATTCATAATGGAAATTTTTAAAAAGATTAATTCATTAAATGTCAAAACTAAGATTTGACAAATTCAAATTTCTGAAAAACACTTCGCCTACTGAAACGATTTCTTTATTTTTCCAACTTTTTGGAATAATTTTTTCATAAAGTTGCTGGTCACGTACTAAGGTTCGATGCTTTAACTGCTACTGGGGACGGCTCCACATAGTACAGACTGCATACTGCCGATACCGCCCGAAGTGACCACTGGTCAGCATGGCTCCCGTGGTTCCTCGCCCAGGGTCAAAGTAGGGAAAACTCACTATAAACAGCATTTTTCGGCGTTTTGGTTGGGGGCATATATAGTAAATCGACTACGCTCGTTTCATTAGGCATATTGCCGAAATCGAGGGAAGTGACCAGTGGTCACTACGGTCTATGGGGCCTATTGACCAGTGGTCAAACCCCTTAAATTGACGTTTTTCGGCGTTTTGGTTGGGGGCATTTGTAGTAAATCGACTACGCTCGTTTCAATGGGCATATTGCCGAAATCGAGGGAAGTGACAAGTGGCCACTATGGTCTCGGGGCCTACTGACCACTTGTCAAACCTTCTTCCTTTAGACAGCGGTTTTCGGCGTTTTGGTTGGGGGCGTATATAGTAAATCGACTACGCTCGTTTCAATGGGCATATTGCCGATTCCGATGGAAATTACCAGTGGTCACTACGGTCTATGGGGCCTACGGACCACTGGTCAAACCCCCTAAAACGCGGTTTTCGGCCCTCTGGCGGTACCCATGTAGTAAATCCGTGTCGCTGAACACGATGGGCATACCTGTCGAAGTCTTTGGCGAGGCGAAAAAGTTTTCTCCTTATACCACCCACAAACAGAGGTTGCAGCGGCTAAAGCTTGGGGCGGAGGTGAGAATTCATTTATATATATATGTTTTATCTTTTTGCGAACTTTTACGCAGTCCTCCAAAATTTTTTGCGGAATTTCGACTTATTTTTAGTATTTTAAAGATAACTAAGGAATTTTAGTAATTTGGTGTACTTCACACATTTTTAACGTTTAACGCATAGTATAACCAAGTTATAATTATTTTTCGAAAGTCGAAGCATGTGTATGTGTGTTTTACAAGTACATAAGGTGAATAGTGAAGAAACGCGGGGGTCTGGGGGCCGAGCCCCCAGAAGCTGAGAAAATTTTGTAAAACCGACGATGTATATAAATCCTTAGTGGAAATTCTCAAAGGTTTGGTTAGTAAATCCTAAAATATAAGCAAACTGCTAATAGGCTAATTGTTTAAAATTATGGTTTAGCAAATTTTTTCAAGAGTAAAAGAATTTTATTGCGTAGCTGTCACTAGACATTCTAACTCGGCTGAGTGAAAGGTGTATACGTATACAGAAATACGCGCCGAAGGCGCGAAAATTTTTTGAAAATTTTCTTTAAAAAGTATCTGAAACACGTTTATTTTTCATCTGAGACAGCTGAAAATTTCTGCTCAAGGACAGAAATTTTTGCGGAACTTTACGCAGAGCTCCGAAAAAAGTTGCGGAATTTTCAAAGAAACTGCGGAATTTCGCAGTTTTTTTTCGCAAAAAACACAGCGTTGCACCACAGGTGGACAAGGGGAGTGGAAAGGTGGGGAAAATTTCTCCCCTCGGCGAAGTCGTCCACAAGGGATCGCGAAATTGCTCCCACAAGGGGTAAGAAAATTTCCCAAAAAATATGTTTTGCGACCCGGCTTCGCCGGAATTTTTCACCTAAAACCACTTTTTTGCGAAAAAACGTCCGAAAAACGCGTTTTTGCAGAAATAGCTGTTTTTTGTTAAAATATGGCAAAAATCGCTTAAAAATCGCTTTCCAAAGTACCCCCAAGAAAAGTCGCTCTCATAAGAGGTACCCAAATTTGCTTCCATTTATTGATAGCCCATAGCGGCTGATTTAGGAGGTGACTGTTGGGTGGCTTTCCACAAGGGTCAAGGAAATTTGCCCTCCCGTTCAGGTATGCGTTGTACTAATATCGCACTTTTGTCCATTGATGTAATAAAACACAATCTTTTAACTTATCTTTAGAAATTTACGAAAATCCCCTTAAGTTCCCCTCTAGAAAAGTTGCGTATAATAAGTCTAGGTTACTGACACTATGTTGGTGAACTTTTGCGAAATTTGACCAAAATTGACGTCATACATATTGGGTGGAAAAATTCCTATATTTTCCTATTTTTTGCTAGAAAAGTTCCTATGTTTTCCTATTTTTTCGCAAAAAATTTCTATATTTTTTCCTATTTTTTTCTAAAATGAGCAGTAGGCGCCCAGCTATGCTTGAAAGTGCTCAAAAATTAAGTTTGAGTAACAAAATAGACCAAAAATCCTTAAAATCTGGCATTTTCTGGGCATCCTATAGTGATTGGGGGGAAGCCCAAAAAGTGGAGGGGTACAAGTTGGCGGGGCGCCGCCCTCCCACTCCCCCACTAAAGAAAACCCAGCAACGTGGCTGTAGAGTGCTGTGATGGGGTGGGGTGGGGACTTGGCGATTTTGGGTCGAAAATGAAAATTTTCAAAAGTGGTCAAATTTGGTACCAAATGAAAGCCCTAAGCTAGCTGAGCAACGTTTCTCATAAAAGTGCATGCTCAAAGTGGCTGTATGTAGAGTGCTGTGTTGGGGTGGGGTGGGGACTTAGGCGATTTTGGGTCTGAAAATATTTCAAAAGTGGTCGAATTTGGTATCAAATGAAAGCCCTATGTGAGGTGAGCAACTTTTGACATGGAACCATCCACCAAAAGTTGCTGTGTCGGATTTATACCTTTCTCAACCGGAATTTAAAGGATAGACATACGTGTATATATATAGGCACAACACACATATTATCCCCTTTTGTGCGGAGCATTTCTGTTACTTGTACGTTCAATTGGCTGTTAAAATTCACAATTGGACCTGTCCTGTGTCCTCCTGTACCGAAACGGCACTTTCAGGGTTTTTGGACCCTAGCTAGCAAGGGAAGCGAAATTATCCAAATCTGACACCATAGGGTGATGCAGCGTCCTCGATAGTACCGTGCTATAGTGTCGAATTGATTCCCTGTTTGGTTGTTAAATAATTTGTCAAAAAAATTGGTGGGTTTTGCCCTCCAAAGTGGGGTTTTTGGCAATGTGCCAGACCAACGGTGCATTGGATCGATCTAATTTGGGCTGTGTGCAAAGAGGAAGACTTACCATCATTGCATATATTTGCAAAACTTTTCTAGCCCAATCCAGTCAAAAGTTACATCGGTTCTAACTTTTGCAAAATTTTGGCATGGTTGGACCAAAAAGTATTTGTCATTTTCAAAAATGTCATAAAATGAGCAGGAGTACCAAATGACTTGATCTTCGCACACGTAGGTAAGAAAGAGTCGCGCTTTCTGCTGTCGAGCTCATAGCTCCAACCCTTGGTCCTGGTGGGGGGGGTGGGTTATTTCCCCCCAAAAAGGGGGTGGGTTTCCCCTTATGGCTATAAATGGTCAAAGTGCACAGTAAATACTAAGAGTTTATCGAAAAAATGTTTGCTTCCATTAAAACACGTTTATCAGAGTTGTAGATTATTTACGCGCCGTAACTAAGTCTGCACACTGCTATACATAGATGTGTTAGGGTGGGTGGGAAAATGACCAATTTTGGCGACCCCTCCCCAGATTTTCAGATTTCTGCTACAACCCCCCAGATTTTTGGCCAGACAGTGGCCAAAAATGGCATAAATCGAAAATTTAGCTGGGCTTATTCTACTGGGTGGGGGGCGCCCCCCCCATAAACACCCTTCCCCCCCAAAAAATCGTGTCCCCAAAAAAAGTGGGTGCCCCTTTTGGTACCAACTTTTGCCCTGAAAAAATCGCTCAGAAGGACAAATTTTCAAAAATTTTCCGGCCTCGCCGGAGATTTTTAGTCGATTTTTGTCTATTTAGGCACTAAATCCGCTTATTTTTGGCGATTGCTATAAAAATAGCGCAATTTTTAGCATGTTTTTAGAAAGATTTTGAAAATTCCCCCCCCCCGAAAATGACTCGCCCCCCAAGGCCCCCCCAAAGAGCCCCCCAAGAAAAAAATCCCTCGAAAAAGCCCAGTTTAGGGGGGTCCCCACCCAGAGACCGGAACCCCCCCCCCCAGATTTTTTGCCCAGCCACACCTATGCTGCTATATATATATATATATATATATATATATATATATATCATATAATATGTCTATAACTTTTTCAGTCCGCGAATACGTATTCGTTGCTCGGCGATGGTGTGCCCATATTAATTCGCCCACAACCTAGTCCTCTTTTTTGAACCTAGCCCCCATATTCAGCATTTTTAAAACTAGTACTCTCTTGGTTTTACAACCTCGCCAGCACCCATATTAATTTTTTATGCTCCGGAGGAGCATTTTTATTACTTGTATATTGTGTATATATATATATATATATATATATATATATCATAGGGGTCGCGGTAGCGACCCCTATAATATGAGTGAAAATGGTCGAATGACCGTGTAAAACAAGGCTGCGCAGCAGCTGCGCAGATTCCTGCGCAGATCCTGCGCAGATTATGTGCGCAAAAAATTGTACGTGTCGAGTTTAGTATATTTGCCAAGTTTCATCCCCGTACCACTTTCCGTTAAAAAGTTGCGCCAAAAATCGCTTACGAAAATTGTGTTTTTTCTTTTTTTTCCGGTTTCTCGCTTTTGATGTCTCATAAGGGGGTTTTGTAGCTTGAATAACTACAGATAGAAAAATTTTTGCCTATGAAACCCATATATATTCTTGTAGTACAAATCGAAAATAAGAAAATAAGCTAGTTTTTATGCCTCCCGGAGCCGGAAAAAATTTTTGGCTGGGGGCCAAAGTCGGCCAAAACGCTAAAATGGCCAAAAAGTATGCTTCAAAGGCGCCTTAATAAGTCAGACTGGGCTATATATGGGGCAATACTGACTATATGGTTAAACAGTACACATATCGGGGTCGTTCAAATGCTATGTGATTTTCCGTCTCTGTGCGTGATTTTTCGGTACTGGCCGGCCAAATTTCGTGAATTTTGTGTCGAAATTTGAACTTAATTTTTTCGCTTATTTTGCTACATGGGTGGCTCAAACTTTGCATACAAAGGTTTTTTGGGACGGAGAATCGATTCCCGCTAGCAGTTTTGCTGCCCGAGTAACCCAAGTTGCTGGTCTGGTTCCACTTGACCGTCTGAGGGGTCACGTCGGTAACCGCTTCCCGGAGGTCCATAGTAGGCTTTACTTAGCCTCTCCAAACTTGGTCTATAGGGGATTCCTGGTGCGCCCAGCTCATTCCTGGCATCTCTTTTGCCGTCGGACCCACCCATCTTGCTGTGCTGGTTCCACTTTGCCATCTGGAGGGTTAGGTAGGTGGGAGGTCAAGTGGTCAAAAATGAAATTTTTCAAGAGTGGTCAGATTTGGTACCAAATGAAAGCCCTAAGCGAGCTGAGCAACTTTTGTCATAGAACTGCATGCTCAAAGTGGCTGTGGAGTGCTGTGGTGGGGTGGGGTGGGGTGGGGACTTGGTGATTTTGGGTCAAAACTAAAATTTTCCAAAAGTGGTCAAATTTGGTATATGCAATATCAAATGAAAGCCCTAAGCGAGCTGAGCAACTTTTGTCGTAGACCGTAGAGCTGCGTACCCAAAGTGGCTGTAGAGTGTAAGCGGTACGAGCTGTGGTTGGCTTGCTTGCTACTGTTGAAAGATATCTATACATACCTTCAGGAGCATACATATATAAAATAATATAAAACAAGAACAAAAAGTGCTCCTTCGTCGCATGTAAAATACATATGAGTCTTCTTCTTCTTCTTGGCTGACGGCAATCGGTTATCCATATGGGAAGCCTCCACCTCCATGCCCAGCACACGTCTTCGCACGGCAGACCACAAAGGGAAGCCCGGAGTAGGGCAATAAAAGCGTCTACCCGCTCGGCAGCATAATTTAAGGAGTGGAGGCATCCAGCTCCGACATGACTGATGATAAAACCAGAAAGGGAAAGGATCAGCCATGCCCCGCAAAATTGGAACCCATTTAGCGCCGTTGACCAGACGGATGCCAGGGGACACCTGTGGGGATCTCCATTTGATGGGGTCCTTGTCCATCGGATTTCCCACGGAGGCGGTTCCATTGCCCCCCCTACATATGAGTCTTCGTAGGCAGGTTGTACATAAGCAAAAACTAGCCTGTAAAATACATATGAGTTCCGTAGGGAGGTTGTAAATTAAGGAAAACAAGTTGCAACCGCTTAACATATGAGCCTGTCCTACAACGAGGCTCATATTGGCGTCACAGTGCATTCCACATTAAAGCCTCATTAAAGAACCTCAGCTTCATCCACATTACGGAAAAAATGAATAGACGTTGTGGCCCAGAAGAAATGGACTGAAGTGAACTACGACTGCTCAAGCTGAACTTTACATGCAACCTGATGTTTCCTGAAATACTATGGCACACCTAATATTTCACGATACGCTGTGGTACACGGTACACCTAATGCATTCTCGAAACACTTTCACATTACACACGCAGAATGCGTTCCCACTTGGCTCTGAGTCAGAGCGCCTCATGGCGTACCGTATTGAGCATATGCACACTATAATGACTGATCAACAAGCTATGTGAAGGACAATTTGTAATGAAAAGCTTTATGCAGTATGTATTTGTATAAAAGTAAAATATATATCTGCAAATTATTCGTATTATGACATACGCCAATATGAGCCTCGTTGTAGGACAGGCTCATATGTTAAGCGGTTGCAACTTGTTTTCCTTAATTTACAACCTCCCTACGGAACTCATATGTATTTTACAGGCTAGTTTTTGCTTATGTACAACCTGCCTACGAAGACTCATATGTAGGGGGGCAATGGAACCGCCTCCGTGGGAAATCCGATGGACAAGGACCCCATCAAATGGAGATCCCCACAGGTGTCCCCTGGCATCCGTCTGGTCAACGGCGCTAAATGGGTTCCAATTTTGCGGGGCATGGCTGATCCTTTCCCTTTCTGGTTTTATCATCAGTCATGTCGGAGCTGGATGCCTCCACTCCTTAAATTATGCTGCCGAGCGGGTAGACGCTTTTATTGCCCTACTCCGGGCTTCCCTTTGTGGTCTGCCGTGCGAGGGGAAGACGTGTGGGGCATGGAGGTGGGGGAGGCTTCCCCATATGGATAACCGATTGCCGTCAGCCAAGAAGAAGAAGAAGACTCATATGTATTTTACATGCGACGAAGGAGCATTTTTGGTTCTTGTATATATATATATATACAAGAAATAAAAATGCTCCTAAAGAGCAAAGAAAGGAATATGAGTCAACATGGAACATGTAAAATGCTAAATATTGTCGGTTGTAAATTAAGAATAAGACAAGCATGTAAAATGCTAATATGAGTCTGGTGAGGTTGGAAAGTGCAGAAGACAAGTTTGTACACGCACCAATATGAGTGCATGCCAAATAGACTCATATTGGCATTATTAGTATTCTGAAGGCAAGTGGTTGCGAATTTCGGTTATATATCACATCACTCACTTAATGTCAGCAAGACGAGACAGGGTAGTTTTAGGGGGGATGACAGGATGCTCCACAGGTTACGCACGATTATATACGTATATTGTCACGAAAGTTATCAGATTTAACTGTAAATCTCTGAATACATGAGTTATGCAAACGCTTATTAAAAATGTTATATATATCCGTCCGTCGGCGCATTGTTGACTAACAGCGGTTTAACAGTTTCCTAAGGAGAAAAGTTGACAATGTTGACCATGGTTGGGATATCCATGTGACGTCAATAACGCTACTTATTCGTCCTAACTCCTGCGTAGAAATATATCCGTTAGAATTCCGCAATGGATGCATGAATTATTGTTTTTTAAGGCATGCCAATATGAGTCTATTTGGCATGCACTCATATATTATTAGCATTTTACATGCTTGTCTTATTCTTAATTTACAACCGACAATATTTAGCATTTTACATGTTCCATGTTGACTCATATTCCTTTCTTTGCTCTTTAGGAGCATTTTTATTTCTTGTTTATCCACTTTTTACATGTCGTTGACATAAAAGCGTTAAAGAATCATTAAGCATTATATATATACGTATGGATTAAATAGCACAGCACAGCACAGCACTCTACAGCCACTTTGAGCATGCACTTTTATGAGAAACGTTGCTCAGCTAGCTTAGGGCTTTCATTTGGTACCAAATTTGACCACTTTTGAAAATTTTCATTTTCGACCCAAAATCGCCTAAGTCCCCACCCCACCCCACCACAGCACTCTACAGCCACTTTGAGCATGCACTGTTATGAGAAAAGTTTCTCAGCTCAATTGAGGCTTTCATTTGATACCAAATTTGACCACTTTTGAAAAATTTTAGTTTTGACCCAAAATCGCCTAAGTCCACACCCCACCCCACCACAGCACTCTACAGCCACTTTGAGCATGCAGTTCTATGACAAAAGTTGCTCAGCTCGCTTAGGGCTTTCATTTGGTACCAAATTTGACCACTTTTGAAAAATTTCATTTTTGACCGAAAATCGCTTCGACCCCACCTCTACCCCAGCAGAGCACCCTACAGCCACTTTGAGCTCATTTGACCACTTTTGAAAAATTTCATTTTTGACCGAAAATCGCCTAAGTCCCCACCCCACCCCCACCACAGCACTCTACAGCCACTTTGAGCATGCAGTTCTATGACAAAAGTTGCTCAGCTCGCTTAGCGCTTTCATTTGATACCAAATTTGACCACTTTTGAAAATTTTCATTTTTGACCACATGACCTCCCACCTACATGACCCTCCAGATGGCAAAGTGGAACCAGCACAGCAAGATGGGTGGGTCCGACGGCAAAAGAGCTGCCAGGAATGAGCTGGGCGCACCAGAAAACCCCTATAGACAAAGTTTTGAGAGGCTAAGTACAGTCCTATATGGTATTCCTGGAAGTCGGTACTGACCGGACCCTCCAGACGGCAATTTGGAACCAGCCCAGCAAGATGGGTGGGTCGGACGGCAAAACGGAGACCGGGAATGAGCTGGGCGCACCAGAAAACCCCTATAGACAAAGTTTTGAGAGGCCAAGTAAAGCCTACTATGTACCTCCCGGAAGCGGTTACCGACCTGACCCCTCAGACGGTCAAGTGGAACCAGCCCAGCAAATTGGGTGAATCGGGCAGCAAAACTGATGGCGGGAATGGATTCTCCGTCCCCAAAAACCTTTATATGCACGATTTGAAAAGTCTATCTTGAAAAATAAGCGAAAAAACTAAGTTCAAAGTCGGACCCAACATTCACCAACTTTGGCGGGCCACTGTGGCGCTGTGGCGCAACATATCAAAAATCCGACTTCAAACGTCATAATCCGGATATATGTCCTTATCAACCATATATAACTTGTCTGGTTTGTATTTGCACAAAGAGCTGGAAAGAAGCTAATCCCAGGCATACTTTTGGCCATTTCGACGTTCTGAGCCGACTTTGTGGCGCCACTGTGGCGCTGCGGCGCACTGTGGCGGCGGCGACCACATATATCGAAAGTCAGTAACCTATATATATTGATGATATACCACAATAGGTGTCTTCCCTTCGCTACATTCTGTGAAAGAGGCTACAAAATGGTGACATACGAGGGTAAAACGGAGACACCGGAAAAAAAACATCGCCGGCATAACTGCCGGCGGGTGTAACTTTTTAACGGTAAGTGCTACGGGGATGAAATTTTCCAATTATACTAAACTCGACACGGACTTTCTTTTGCGCACAAAATTTGCGCAGGATCTGCGCAGGAATCTGCGCAGCCTCTGCGCAGCGCCTCTGAAGGCTGTCATTGTGGCGTTTTGACTTATATTATAGGGGTCGCTACCGCGACCCCTATGATATATATATATTACGTATAAATATAATTTTTCAGCTTAATGCGACATGGATAGTATTGAATGGCGTATTTCCCAGTTGGAGAAGCTACTTTTTGGTCCGGAAGCTTCGTTGACCGACACTCAGTCTAATCAATCTATTGAACAACTTGTGGATACTAATAATCAGCTCGCCATTGTTTTGAAAGAGAAAGAAAAACTGCAGCATATGTTAAAGTCTCCGGAAATTAAAGGCTTGCATAAATATTTGGAGCCAGGTATTGCTGCCGATCAACAGATTGTGACACTTGAGTCCAAGCTGCAGGTTAGTGTTTATAGAATTTGGGATCAAGAAGGCGTCTCTTGGGTGGGGTTTTTTAAAATTTTACCTGTGCTTTTTAGTGCGTTTTTAAGAAAATGTGTGTTTTTTAAAATCTGTTTTTCCTGAAATTCTCTTTTCGCAGTATTAACACGTCTTTAACGGTTTTTACAGCATTTATAACTATATTTAGCATTTTTCGCGTGTTACAGAAGTAATGCAAAACATTTATATATCGCGTGCTTAGTCTTTATACAGTATATATATACAGCTCAAAAACTTTATTTTTTGCGAAGTTTGCCTTTTTTGCGAATTTCGCGAACCTCGCGAAGAATTTTTCGCGATGTTTCGGGAAGTTTTTGAGTTATCTAATTGAGGGGTTTTCTCCATAGTAAAAAACACAAAGTTGAGTGGGCAAGCAAAATTTCAATTTTGTTTTGATTCAAATCAAACTTCGCGAATTTCGTTAACTTCTCCAAATTTCGCGAACTTCGCGAAGGATTTTCGCGAAGTTATTAGTTATAACTAGTGAAAAGCCGGGTAGCCAGTTTGCAACCCTCTTCCAGGAAATCGGGTGTTATCTGGAATGAATGAAAGCAGCATGGAATGTATTGTCTTACACGCAACCAGATAGGCTCAAATTAAACCAACTGACATTGTGTTGTAGAACTTTATACTCCGCTACAGTGATGATAATAGCTCCGAGTGGGCCAAAACTCTGATAACGTGTCCCTCCTTGTAATCAAGTGATTTAGTATATAAAAGCTAGCCCAAGACATTTTTCGACGATTTGGGTTTAATTGACTTTCGTAAACCTTTAGGGGGTTTTAGTCTCTCTCTCTCTGTTCAGGAATCTTCGCTAGGCATAGATTGGAGGGACCATCGGGATGATCCCTGCCTCCCGCAGGAAACAAATGACCAGGTATGGGCTGCTGGATAGGCAGTCCAGGCTAGCCCCCACACCCAGGCAGAGTTGGCGGTGGTGGGCCAGGGCCGGGCAGGTTAGGATTAGGTGGGACACGTCATCCTCGGACTCCCCGCATCGGCTGCAGATCGGATTTTCTGCAGCCCCAATTCTGAATAGGTAGGACCTCAGCAAAGGGCAGTGGCCTCCCGCCCTAAGCTGAGCCAGAAGGACCCGTTCCCTCCTGATAGTCCACGTTCCGATTCCCTGGGGACTGGCCGGGTTGCCGGGTTGGATTGGAGGACCTTGGGGTGGGCTATCCTCCCCCTCCAGACTTCCCTCGTTCTCCGTTGGATTAAACTGCGGATTGAGGATTGGTCGAGAGGTACTTGCACTTGCGGTTGCAAACTTCCCTCCCGGGCCAAAGAGTCAGCAGTTTCATTTCCGGGAATTCCTGAGTGGCCAGGGACCCATCGGAAAGCAATAGGCTCACCCAGCCTTTGGATTAGGGTTATAATTTCCATGGGCAGCGGTTCAGTGCACCTGTTTAGGTTTTCTAGCTTACGGCAGGCGGACAGGCTATCGGTTTCAATGAGCAGGCGTGGTTCCGGCGGTAGCAGGTCTTTATTTTTTAAGCACCAGCGTAGTGCTTTCTGGATGGCTATCAGCTCCGCTCGGTAGCTAGAGCAATGTGATCCGGCTGGTTTGTTGAGACAGACGGTCAATCCGTAGTCTGCCTTGATAAAGGCTCCAGCGCCGCCATTTAATGTACCATCTTGGGCCGATCCGTCAGTCCAGATGCGTACATTTGGTTCCCACGGCAGGTTGTCCGGTAGTGCCTGGAAGTGCTCGATGACTTCAGCTGGATTCATCCGCTTTTTCAGTTCGGACTCGTCAATGATGATGGGATGGATCATATCCTGCCACGGTGGTATTTGGGCCGCAGCAGTCAGGGGCTCCATTGGCAGATTGCTGATTTCCTGAACAACTGGCATTTTCTGTGCAGCATCTCTCCAAGAGTTGACCGATTTCAACCTACGTCGTTGTTTCCGGTCGGCGGCTGCTCTCCTGGGGTTGTCTTCGGAGGCTGTTTTCGACTTGAAATAGGATGTGGCCAGCTTCTGATCCCTGACCAGGTCGATAGGTAGCAGATCCGCCTCCAGAAGGACTCCATCTGTAGGGGCCGTCCTGGTGCATCCGGTTATAATTCTGGCTGCCCTGCTATTGGCAACTTCCAGGGGATGCAAATTTGAGGCAGCAACAGATGGGCCCCAGGCTCCCAGCCCATAGTCCAGGAGGGACCTGACGTATGCCAGGTACACAGTTCGTAGATTTTATTTCTGCATGCCCCAGGCCTTGCCTGACA
>JASAND010012108.1:0-12964 GCA_030248195.1 Trissonchulus latispiculum
GGGCGCTATCGCGCCCCTACATAATATATATATATATACTTTTCCATTTAAGACGTGCCATGTTGTTGTCGTTTGTAGGCCGTTATCTGACGAATTTAACGTTTTTCGAGGAGGGCAATCCCAGCTTTCTACGGATTCCGATTGCAGCCGCTGCGGCGCATGAGAATGAGTCGACCAGTGGGAGCATCGGCCCCTCTTCGGGTTATGGGACTCAGGGATCCACTCAGGGATCCTCTGTGTCTGGCCTCAGCAGTAGCAGCAGCAGTTCCGCCCAGACCACTCTCATCTCCTTCTCAAAGTGTCGGAAGATTGCGGACATCATCAGTGAGATACAGATGTATCAGAACCAGCCCTACTGTCTCAAACAGGAGCCTTCCATGAAGGTACTTCGGTACATATATATATATTTACCTACCTATGTTGAATTTAATAAGTCTTAGGTTTTATAATGTCCCTTTTTTATATGCCTACTGCACATGCAATGATCACCTTTAGCGGTACGAGTATACGTCTGGGCTTATTCTAGGGAATTTTTCTTGGGGGGGCTCTTTGGGGAGGCGATGTTTGGGAGTAATTTTTCTATGGGCGTACCCCCCCCCCACTAGAATAAGCCCAGTCGTATTAGGTTTTGGCAGATAGCTTGCAGAGGATGTAGCGAGCTGATACTGCATAGCGTATGACGCTTGTCATACTCTAATCAGGGTTCATGCGACCTGGAAAAACCTGGAAATACCTGGAAAAACCTGGAATTTGGGTAAAGACCTGGAAAAACCTGGAATTTGATGATTGATTGCAAGATTTCGCCAAAGTTCTTAGATTTATGATTGAAATTGGAAAAAATTGCACGAATTGTGATTTTGTTTAGCCCGGTTTGTCAGCTTCTCACTCATGGTGTATACATAGTTTTTTACTTGGTATTGTGTGTTTTATAGCAATACGCCTTTCCTTACACTTTCTATTTTAAATTTTATTTTCATAACACAGAAAACTGAAAACTTTTCCCTAAAAGGCGAACATTACCAATAATTTACGATTATCGAAAATTATACTGAAAATTTATCCCGGAGGTCCTGCTTTAAAAATTCTTCTAATTTTGTTTGGCTCCTCACCCACCCACCCAAACTTCCCGTTGGTTGCACGACTTTTTTTGAAAAAATCTACGCATTTACGCAATCGAGCTTAAAAATTCGGTTGTTGGAATTTCAAGGGTGGTCTAAATTAATTTCCTGAGACTATTTGCTTTAGTTTGGATGCTGGCTTCTTCTTGGGGGTGGGGCTGCCTCCCCTAGACCCCCGCTTACGTCTTCAATTCCACGTTCTTTCTTTTGTCTGCAGTTGCTTATATATTTTCTGCCTATGTGTATGTTTGTAATGTTTGTTTTGTTTTTGCCTATATGTATTGTTTTTGTTTCTATTTTGACTTGACATAGCAAACTAAAATGCGAAATCTGACTCTTCTGACTCGAAAAGACTCTTAACTGTTCAAGCAAAAGAATTCAAAATTTTTGAGAGCAAACCTCCGAAATTAAAAATGGTCTTCAGTTTTTGGGGACTGCTCCCCCTGACCCTGGCGCAGGCACGGGGTGGGAGAATGGGGGGATGTCCCCCCGAAATTGTGGACCCTCTCAGGAATTTTTCCGTGCCATGTGGAAAACGCCCACTTTTCAAAAAATTTTCGCGCCGACGGCGACATAAGTGCATTGGACCATCAGAATACGTGTTTCGTAGCCCAGAATGAGTACCAAATGCCCTACTCTGACCAGGTTTTACATTACTTGGGTGCATCAACACGTGATAGTGCCTTAAGTACTCTTAATTTCAGAGAACACTCTGTAAAAATTCCACGAAGGTAACAAAATAGAAAAATTTCTCAGCTTGTGGGGATTCTGCCTCCCGTTTGCATTCCCCCACTCGAAAATTTTTCTGGCTACGCTAGTGCCCCTGCGTATATATTTTTCGTCTGTCATAGTTTAACAATAGCGAGCACGGTGCGTAAAATGAGGCTTAATCTTATTTAAAAACTGCTAAAAACGCATTAAGGGGGGGCTACTAAAGGTTTGCCCCGAATTTGTCCGATTGGCCTACTATTTGGCGAAGACATAGAGCATGGGTGTGATCAAAAAATATGGGGTACTGAGATCTTAGCTGCCTTCCAGCCATGTGCAACCGTCGCGTTTATGTGCCCGACCCCCATTTTTCGCAACTACCAACATAATTAATTAAAAATGTCTACTGACTGCGAGACCCAAGCTTCAAAGCTGCCATGCGCCAATATGATTTGGCACATACGTCCCTACCTGTAGAAAAATACTAGATGTTTGTATCTTATCTCCATCTAAGGGAATTACTCTTCAAAGTTGAAGTTTCGGCAAAAATTTAAAAATTTTTGGCTAACGAAAGAAAAATTTTATTACTGGTGCGAGCTATAAGGCTGTAATTTGGCATAGAAGGAGGCCCTATAGGAGTGCTCATTTGTGCCAAATGGCAAGAAATTCTGCCGCGTGAAAAAATTTTTATGTCAATGGTATATACCCCAGAAATCGAAAAAATCAATTTTTTTGAAATTGAAATTTTTTGAGATATTTGAACTCAGCGAGGTAGAAAACACCCCCACAAAAGATTTCAACTCGATTAGTGAAGGTTTGCAACTTCTATGGCTGCGAAAAATGGGGGTCGGGCACATAAACGCGACGGCTGCACATGGCTGGAAGGCAGCTAAGGTCTCAGTACCCGATATTTTTTGACCACACTCTATGTCTTCGCCAGGCCAATCGGAGATTCGATTTTATTCGATTTTAGTAGCCTCCCCTTAACTCGACATTAAGTGCTTTTATTGGGTTTATAACGCGGAGAAGCGATTTTTGTAAATTTACGCCGTCGAAATTAAAAATATGCAGTAAGACTGTAAATAGTAAAAAAAGTAAATACACGTATATATATTAAAAACAATTTTACATTCTTTAGTCATTATGTATATAGTTTTCAAACTTTTGAAGAGGTTTTTTACACTTTTTTCACTAGATTTGTATTTTTAACACTTTAACACGACTTTTTTCGGATTTTAGCGAATTACAACTTTTGTGAAGATTTAACATATTTTTAGCTTTCATATTCCCAAAAGTATGATTGAAAATGCTTTAAGGTTTAAAGTTTGTGGTTTAAGGTCCTAACCCCAAAAATGCTCCATATTTACACTAATTTGATCAAAATTTATTAATACAAAACCTGGAAAATTGCCGCTAAAAACCTTGAAAAACCTGGAAAAACCTGGAAATTGAAACTGAAAAGTCCGCATGAACCCTGTTACTATATATGCCCCCAACCAAAAGGCCGCAAAACGCTGTTTTAAGGGGTTTGACCACTGGTCAATAGGCCCCATAGACAGTAGTGACCACAGGTCACTTCCCTCAATTTCGGCAATATGCCCATTGAAACGGGCGTAGTCGATTTACTATGTATGCCTCCAATCAAAACGCCGAAAAACGCAGTCTTAGGCCGTTTGACCAGTGGTCAATAGGACTCCTAGGCCGTAGTGACCAGTTGTCACTTCCGTCGGTTTCGGCAATATGCCCATTGGAACGAGCGTAGTCGATTTACTATATATGCCCCCTACCAAAACGCCGAAAAACGCAATTTTGAGCCGTTTGACCAGTGGTCAATAGGCCATATAGGCTGAAGTGACCAGTGGTCACTTCCGTCGGTTTCGGCGATATGCCCATTGGAACGAGCGTAGTCGATTTACTATATATGCCCCCTACCAAAACGCCGAAAAACGCAGTTTTGGGCCGTTTAACCAGTGGTCAATAGGCCATATAGGCTGAAGTGACCAGTGGTCACTTCCGTCGGTTTCGGCAATATGCCCATTGGAACGAGCGTAGTCGATTTACTATATATGCCCCCTACCGAAACACCGAAAAACGCAGTTTTGGGCCGTTTGACCAGTGGTCAATAGGCCCCATAGGCTGTAGTGACCGGCCAAACAGGCCAAAAAAATGCAAAGTTTGGGCCCATCTCCTGAAAGCTAGGGAGCAAAATTAAAAAATCCCCCTCGTTACTCTGGGCTTATTCTAGGGATTTTTTCTTGGGGGGGGCCCCAAAGGTCCGAGGGGCAAGGAATTTTTGGGGGGGGGCGAAAATTTTTCGAAAAATATGCTAAAAATAGCGATATTTTCCTGGCATATACTATAAAAGTTGATTTTCATAGCAAAAATAAGTAGATTTAGTGTTGAAAAGGGCAAAAATTGAGTAAAAATCTCCGGCGAAGCCGGAAAATTTTTGAAAATTTGGCCTTCTGAGCTATTTTTTCAGGGCAAAATTTGGTACCAAAAGGGGCGCCCACTTTTTTGGGGGGGGGGCGATTTTTGGGGGGGGGGGGGGTTTTGGGGGGGGGGGGTGTTTATGGGGGGGCCCCCCACCCCCCCCCCCACTAGAATAAGCCCAGTTACTTTATGCACCCCTACTGGTAATTTTCAACAAAAGATACTAGACCTCTCCAGCTTCTATCCAGTTCTAGAAAAGTGTGACCAAAATTTGGGAAAAATAGCGAAAGTCCGACTTTGGGACCTTGGCACAGAGCCAAATTTGGCCAGGTGCCAAAATGACCAAAAAAGGTAGCATGGGGGGATCCTGTCTACCAACATATAATAGTAGTATGGTGCCAAAATGCCCACTTCGTTCCAACACTTCGCCGTAAAATGTATTTCCAATAAGCGTTATTCACCGAGAAAAAAACAAACGCACCGTAACTATCGCCTAGTGCAAAAATTCGAAGTTTCGAATTCGAACCAAAAGTATGGTGGTACTTGTAGTACTACTCGAGTTGTTTACGATGGTAACCTTTTTACCACCGCCGGACCTCTAATTAGCTGGCACCAGGCCAACACGGTCTCCAGAGTGTCGCGCAGACGCCTTTATACCCATATTATGTAGGGGCGCTATTGCATGAAATTTCTAGCGAGAAATTTCGATTTTTTCGAATTTAGCCATTTTTGAGCGGATCGAAGATTGGTTGCGTCCAGCTGCCGGAAGATTTCTGGAAGCTACGTGGTCCGTGGCTCATGCCAAACAACCAACATCTTCAGCCCCTCATCAGGCCTGGTCCAGAATATGGAACTGGATCTGTGTTTTTGGCAGGAACAAGAAAACAGGACCAACACTTCAATATCTTCCCAGATCGTTGGCCTGATAGCCCTGAGCAAACTGGCCTAACCAGAATGGAGGGGGTGCTGATTGCCCAGCTGCGAACTGGGCACTCGCCCCTCGCACGACAGTATCTGTTCCGAATTGGGGCCGCAGACAGCCCTGATTGCCCATTCTGCAATGAAGAGGATGAGACAGTTCAGCACTTACTGGCGGGGTGTCCAGCCACAGCTACACTCCGAAATCACTTGTTCGGTGACGGGTTATCTGCCGCCGAAATGCTACGATTTCCGAAGACAGTTCTGGATCTCCTGAGGAGGGCCGGCCGCGTCTGACTGGCCGGGACTATGGCATCTTTTTTGCCGATCCGCTGCATCAGAAGAAGAAAGCCATTTTTGACGGGCCGCTGTGGTCGCTAAGGAAGTTAAACGCAACCTGGACCCATTAGTTAATTTCTGAATATAAAATGAAATCAGCTCCAGCTCGTAATGTTCAATCTGAGCGACAACCACAAAAATGGTAACTTTTCGCTCTGAGCCAATTTTGTGGCGCATCTGCGGCGCAAAAATGTTGCGATTCTTAAATTCCTTAGAGGGTACTATTGGACTCTATAGCCCTTTAGGTTGGCCCACCGCTGCAGTTCACGTGAAGGCGGCAAACATATACAATACAACCATCAAATAAGAGAAACCGGAAAAATCATCACAGCCATAGCCGGTCCGGGGCGCAACTTTTTAACGGTATAAACGCATATAATGGGAAGTCCATTGACGCGCGCTGAAACATCCCTCGATGTGCTCTACAGTTTGCGCATAAAATCTGTGCAGGATAAGCGTAGAATTTTGCGCAGCTCCTGCGCAGCTTTCCACCCCTCTCCCCTGCAGGGAAAAGCTAGATTTGAATGAATCATTACCAGTATCATCATGCTGTTGAAGACTGTGGGTCTTGACCACCTGTTCAACCAGCTGGCGAAGTCCAGCACTAAAACCAATGCAATAAAATTATTGCAACAGTGGCAGATTACATTAACAGACATACAGATGTAGATAAAACCTCTAAACCGTTCAGGCCATTAGTAGAGCGAAACTTCCCCACAATCAGAACAATACCTATCACGATTGATAAGATCATCACAGATTTCTACACACATTTTTGTGTCAGACTTTAGATCCCTAAATCCAAGTCAGTCAGTTAGGCAGACAGTACCGATTCTCCTCTCCCTCCAGCATCTTCCTGTAGATGGCAATCTCAGCATCCAGGGTCTGTTTGGTGTCCAACAGCATCTGCAGTTCCATCAGGGCCTGGCACTCCTCCCGCATCTTGCGGATCTGGGCATCACGATCGTTGAGACTGGCCTCGTAGCCGCGCTGGTCATCCTCCATCTGATAGGTCAGCTCCTGGGCTTGCTTCTCAAGCATGGCATTCTGGAACCAGAGAAGAGAACAACATGCAAATTAGATTTCTTTGTGCATGATAGGGATAGGCGCGGAAAAAATGGACTGGAAAAAAGGTTTTTCCGTTTTTTCCATTTTTTTCCGATGGAGCGGAAAAAAGGAAAAATATTCCTAGTGTTATTTTAACGATTTTTACAGCGAAATATTATGTTTTCTGAACTTTTCCGTCGATTTCGCACTATTTGCCACATCAAAAACACTGTTTAATGAGCTAATAATACGATATCCATGAATTTGAGCTATTTCAGGGATTTAAGATTTTTTGCCATGGAATGTGTATGTGGTTGCGTAACTCAGGTAGAGTTCACAATTCCAAGTCAAACAGTGGAATGTTCAGCCAAATACTGTTAATAAGTCTGGTATTGTTTACTTTACAAGGTGTTTTACCTACGAAAACCACAGACCAGGTCTAGCAGAATCGTCAAGGTATACAGAAGTCACCTGTAGTTTACTCTACAGTACCGTCCAGACATGTGTAGGAGGGAAGGTTCTGGGGGGGGGGGTGAGCCGGCGGCCTGCGGAAAACCGGATTTTTCCGGTTTTTTTGCCCAAAAAAACGGAAAAATCCGGATTCTGGGGGGGGGTTCCTGCGCAGATTTCATGCGCAAATTGTAGAGCACATCGAGTTTAGTCTATCTGTGAAGTTTCAGCCCCGTATCACTTACCGTTAAAAAGTTGCACCCCGGGCCGGTTATGGCGGCGATGTTTTTTTCCGGTTTCTCCTATTTGATGGTTGTATTGTACATAATGTTCGCCGCTTTCACGTGAACTGCAGCGGTGGGCCAACCTAAAGGGCTATAGGGTCTAGTAGTACCCTCTACGGAATTTAAGAATCGCAACTTTTTTCCGCCGCAGCTACGCCACAGCGCCGCAGTGGCGCCGCAAAGTCGGCTCATAGCGAAAAGTGACCATTTTTGTGGTCGTCGCTCAGGTTGAACGTTGCGAGCTGGAGCTGATTTCTTTAAATATTCAGAAATTACATATATTGAACTAACTAACGGTCCAGGTTGCGTGTCTCTATCACTTCCCTAGCGACCACAGTGGCCCGTCAAAAATTGCGAAAATTCGGAAAATGAAAAATCGAAATTTCTCGCTATCTATTCAACTTTGAAAGCTCAAATCTTCCATACAATGGTTTTCTGGCACGGAGAATCGATTCTCGCAGTCAGTTTTACCGTCAGACCCACCCATCTTGCTGGGCGGGTTCCACTTTGCCGTGGAAGGGTCAAGTCGGAAACCGCTTCCTGGAGGTCCATAGTAGGCTTTATCTGGCCTCTCAAAACTTTGTCTATAGGGGTTTTCTGGTGCGCCCAGCTCATTTCCGGTATCCGTTTTGCCGTTCGACGTACCTATTTTGCTGGGCTGATTCCAGTTTGCTGTTTGAAGGGTCAGTCGGGTGAGGGGTCAAGTGGTCGAAAATAAAATTTTTCAAAAGTGGTCAAATTTGGTATCAAATGAAAGGCCTAAGTGAGCTGAGCAACTTTTGTCATAGAACTGCATACCCAAAGTGGCTGTAGAGTGCTGTGGTGGGGTGGGGTGGGGACTTAGGCGATTTTGGGTCAAAAATTAAATTTTTCAAAAGTGGTCAAATTTGGTACCAAATGAAAGCCCTAAGTGAGCTGAGCAAATTTTGACATGGCACCATCCTCCAAAAGTTGCTGTGTTGGATTTGTGCCTGTCTCAACCGTATATATACAAGCATACATGTATATAGGCCCAACACACATATTATCCCCTTTTGTGCGGAGCATTTCTGTTACTTATACATACATATATCCTTTAAACTCCGGTTGAAGCAGTAAAGACAAAAGTTTCATAGGCACGCCACGTTATTTGGCACAGCAAGTTTGGGTGGTTGGCTCCATGACAAAAGTTGTTCCGTTCGCTTAGACTTTCATTTGACACAAATTTGACCACTTTTGAAAAATTCCATTTTTGACCTAACATCGCCCAAGTCCCCGCCCCAACCCCCACCACAGCACTCTACAGTCACTTTGGGTACGCACTTCTATGACTAAAGTTGCTCAGCTCACTTAGGGTTTTCATTTGATACCAAATTTGACCACATTTGAAAAACTTAATTTTTGACCCAAAATCGCCCAAGTCCCCACCCCAACCCCACCACATCACTCTACAGCCACTTTGGGTACGCAGTTCTATGACAAAAGTTGCTCAGCTTACGTAGTGCTTTCATTGTATGGAAGATATGAGCTTTCAAAGTTGAATTGATAGCGAGAAATTTCGATTTTTAGTTTTTCGAATTTTCGCGATTTTTGACGGGTCACTGTGGTCACTAGGGAAGAGATAGAGAAACGCAACCTGGACCATTAGTTAATTCAATATATGTAATTTCTGAATATAAAAAGAAATCAGCTCCAGCTCGTAACGCTCGACCTGAGCGACGACCACAAAAATGGTCACTTTTCGCTCTGAGCAGACTTTGCGGCGCCACTGCGGCGCAGTGGCGCATCTGCGGCGCAAAAAAGTTGCGATTCTTTAATTTTTTAGAGGGTACTACTGGACCCTATAGCCCTTTAGGTTGGCCCACCGCTGCAGTTCACGTGAAAGCGGCGAACATTATGTACAATACAACCGTCAAATAGGAGAAACCGGTAAAAATAAAAAATCATCACTTTCTCAACCTGTCCGGGGCGCAACTTTTTAACGGTAAGTAATACGGGGCTGAAACTTCCCAGATATACTAAACTCGATGTGCTCTACAATTTGCTCATGAAATCTGCGCAGGATCTGCGCAGGATTTTACGCAGCTTCTGCGCAGCTTATTTTACACTGTCTCCAGCCACTTTTCACACATATTATAGGGCTCGCTGCCGCGACCCCTATGATATAAATATAAATATATATATATATAAATATAGTACACATTACGGTAAAGTATAGGTATATATAAAATAAACGTTCATTTTTCAAACATCTTTATTTTATACTTCCTTTTGTTATTTTTATAATTTCAAAAACTTATTTTCTGTGGCGCTGTCTCCTCCACCTCGCGGTTGATTAATGGCTATTCCCTAATTTTGTCTAGCTATGCTATGAAAACGTGGCAATTGCGGGACAATCTAGCTTCTGCATGAAAAACTGTTATCGAAAACATCGGCAAGAATACAAAACAAAGAAAAGACGAAAGTTTGGTGGTGACCGAGTTTTCTGAAAGCCACAACATAGGGAAGACGACTGAATGGTAGTGGTTGGCTGGCAGTTTTCGCAAAATAGAAAGCTATCGTTACAGTAAATAACTGTAACTTTATTCTGATTGAATTTGGAAAGTGAATTTAAAGAAATTGCGCATCCAGCAGCACAATGCTTTGCCAAAGAGAAACCGATGCTTAGTGATTTAATGCAAAGCTCCATCTGTTTCATCTTAAAGAGAAAAGAGGAATTGTAGTGACATTAGCTAAAAACTATATATTTTGTTAGGTTCTGATCTGCTACTTGTATTATTGTTAATTAAATCTTATGACAGCTACAATCACTACATTTTGGCGCAGCAGCAGGGAACTCTTTTCCAAAGTAATTCCCCTCTAGCAACTGACTACAGCAAAAACTCTCAAGCTACAACTACACTATTTAAAAGTCCTGGGTGCTGCGCCATGTCCTGGGTGCTGCTATTTAAAAGTACTGCGTATACACTACTGTACCGCTACTATATATACGTACATTTACAGTGTATTTATGTATGTACGTAGTGTTTATTCTAGGGAATTTTTCTTGGGGGCCCTCGGGGGCGAGTCATTTATGGGGGGAGCGAAAATTTTTGAAAAATTTTCCGAAAAACAATAAAAATTTACGCTATATATATTATAAGTTGCCAAAAATTAAGCTGATTTAGTGCTTAAATGGGCAAAATCGATTAAAATCACAATTTTTGACAATTTGACCTTCTGAGCGATTTTTTCAGGGCAAAACTTGGTACCAAAAGGAACATCCACTTTTTTGGGGGAGGGGGAAGGGTGTTTTATGGGGGGCCCACTAGAATAAGCCCAGGTGTATTTATTTTTGGAGCTTCTGCGTTTCTTTAGATTAGCTCTTCTGTGGATAGTAGTGGTTGGAATCTTCGATTGTATCAATATCAGACGTGCCCATTCTGCAGTAAAGTCAGAACATTTCTCACTTACTATGGATTTTCCTTTGAAGTTGTTGAAGTTAATCCTGTCACACGAAAGCAGATAAAATTTTCTGATTACAAGAAAGTGCCCATTGTGATTGTGCAGGGCGAAAACAACAAGGTATGTATACTTTTATACGTACGTATATACACTCAACGCCACAGAGTGTAGAGTGCAAAGCGTAAATGTATATCACACTTTCCGCAGCACCGTAAAGTTTTTCTTCTATGCTGTACTCTGGCTGTGTTTTGGCTGTGACGGCAAGTATGCTTAATGTTTCTTAGTGATGGGCACTGGATATCCAGATAATTTTTATATCCGCATAATATCCGATTTGAGAAAAATGGCCAAGTTGCTCCGTCTACTTTCAAGACCAAAGAATCTAAACTTTTAACAAAAATTTCAAAAGTTAAAAAAAATTTCCAAAGTTTTTCTAAAATCATTTTTGGAAAACTAGGGTTGTTAAGCTTGGCTCTTTTTCGCAAGAGACTGGCAATCGCAGGGCAGCGAAAAATTGCCAGATGAATTGAAGTTTTGAGTGTAAAAAATTTCTCGACTAAGTTTTGAATAGGCGAATAACCGGATATCCGGATGTGAAAAAATAATGCAGGATAGAAATATATTAATAAAGAAATCCGATGCTCATCACGGGCGCACCTAAGATTTCGTGACGAGAGAGGGGCGGCATCCCTAGTGGCAACATATTTACGAACATATTTTGAATCAGTTTTAGCCAGAACTATAGATTTTCAACAAAATTTATTGTGACGGGGAGGGCGCCCCTAGATCTGCCCCTGATGCCCGTCACTAGCTGTACCATGTATGAATGAATCTTTAAAACTATCCTGTTATCAAGCTGTGGATAAAACAAACCTCGCAGTTACTTTAAGACTATAAGCTGGGCTTATTCTAGTGGGGGGGTGGGGGGGGCCCCCCATAAACACCCTTCCCCCCCCAAAAATCGTCCCCCCCCCAAAAAACGCCCCACCCCCAAAAATGTGGTTGCCCCTTTTGTTACCAAATTTTGCCCTGAAAATATCGCTCAGAAGGCCAAATTTTCAAAAAATTTCGGCTTCGCCGGTTATTTTTACTCAATTTTTGACCAGTTCAACACTAAATCTACCTATTTTTGCCTATAAAAATCAACTTTTATAGTATATGCCAAGAAAAACAGCGCTATTTTTAGCATATCTTCAGAAAAATTTTCGCCCCCCTAAAATTCCACGCGCACTCGGACATTTGGGGCCCTCCAAGTAGCCCCCCCCAAGAAAAAATCCCTAGAATAAGCCCTGATAAGACTGTGATTAGCAATGTGCTATGCTAAGAACGTAGCTCTGTGTAATCTTTCTCAGAACTGCACGACTCGCACTTAATTGTTAGTATTACCAACGAAGCTGGCTTCTGGATCCAAAGTCTACTCTGCTGATCTTGAGAAATAGCTGCGAAACAACAGTGGCCGTTCCAGATCCTAGGTCCTCTAAGAAAACTATTGCGAAAGTTCCAAACAGATATTTTTTGATGGCAGGAGACGATATTTCAGAGAAAGAAATGGAAAAATTTACGTACGTAACCTTGACCTTAGACTGAGATTTTATTTGAGACATCTTGTTTATTTTATTTCGTTAAGGTCAAAGTGCACTTATTAGTTGGCTGAACTACGTCAAGTTCCTTGGTTTGACTGTCAAAACTCAAGTCTTTAACATTGATTTGTTGACGTCCGACGTTGTGGGGGGTGGGTGGCTGGGTTGTTTGCAATGTTGCTTGCAATTGGTAGGCCTTTTTCGTATTGCATCTTATGTCCAATAAGAACCGTATTCTCCCGAGAAGAATGTACCCCTGTTGAGACTATAGGACCTGTTGGACCAAATTTACTTGAGGCGGTCAGGGGGTATTACAGTAGTAAGTCACAAGATTCAGGTCTTCAGTTTTGCCTTGATCGGCCTGGATTTGATCTTGATTTTACATTAGAAAAAACTTCGAAGTTCACCAGTTTTCTTGCTTACTGAACTGTGTAGTTTCAGCTGTTTTTAGCACTTTTGCAGTTCAACGCCAAAATACCTTAGCAAAGCAGTTGTTTTGTGATGTTGACCAGGCTTAGATACTACTTCTGCCAGGTCTAATGCCGCCAACAACAGCAGTTAATGAGTTGGTTTTTTTAGCGAAGAGCGACATTGGAGACAGTGGTGTGACGATCAGCTGGTTCATGTCCTTTCTCCTAAAGCAATACGTAACTGAACGAAGTAC
>JASAND010012109.1:0-78741 GCA_030248195.1 Trissonchulus latispiculum
GTTGCCATGGAAACCTAGCTATGAGAGCCTCAATAATAGTATGATTATTCGAGAGCCTCCCAGCTAGAAAACCCTCCAGCGTGAAAGCTAGTGATAATAGTATGATTATTTCAGAGCCTCCTAAACGGGTGAGGCGTGAAAAGTTGGGTGAAAGTGCGCAAAAAGTTTAGAAGCAGTTTTTGAAAGTTTAGAAAAATTTTGGAAGCAGTTTTGAAAGTTTAGAAAAGTTTGATAAAAGTTTTGAAGTTTCACAAAAGTTTGATAAAAGGTTACAAAAGTTTGGAAGTTGGTTTAAAAGTTGAGAAAAGTTTTGGAAAAGTTTTAAAAAAGTTTAGAAGCTAGGAAAAAGTTTGTGACAAGTTTGAAAAAGTTTTAAAAGTTTAGAAAGTTAGCAAAAGTTAACACAAAGTTTAGGAAATGCTTGAAAGAAGAGTTTAGAAAGTTCGACAAAAGTTGCCTCACATGTTAAATATATGATTATATTAGAGCCTCCCACCAGGAGATTGCCTCTATGATTACATTAGAGCCTCCCTAAATTATTTGAGAGAAATTCAAAAGCTTGTACGTACAAAATATATGATTATTTAAGAGCCTCCGTACCATTTTAGAAAATTGACAGAAAGCTTATGTACAAAATATATGATTATTTAAGAGCCTCCGTACCATTTTAGAAAATTGACAGAAAGCTTATGCATGTACATATATGATTATTTAAGAGTCTCCCACGAGGAGATTGTCTCAATGATAGAGCCTCCCTAAATTATTTGAGAGAAATTCAAAAGCTTGTACATACAAAATATATGATTATTTAAGAGTCTCCGTACCATTTTAGAAAATTTGGAAAGCTTATGCATGTAAACATATGATTATTTAAGAGCCTCCCAGAAATTCTTGAGGTTCCAGGTGAGATCGTTTTAAGACCCCGTGTAATTATATGATTAAATTGGAGCCTCCCAGTGAGTTCCTATTACAGAAAATATTAGTGAGTGACGTAATAAATATATGATCAAATTGGAGCCTCCCGAAAATAAAGCCTCTGACTAGGAACTTCTGACAAAAAAGGTGGTGTGAAAAAAGTTTGGGAAAAGTTTGGAAGTTTTAAGAAAGTTGGAAAAGTTTGGTAGAAGACAGTTGACAACCATAGGAAAGTTTGAGTGAAGTTTGGTTGCCTCCCTGTGTTAAATATATGATGGTGAAAAAGTTTGGAAAAAAGTTTTGAAAATGTTTGGCAGCCTCAGAAAAGTTTCTTATAGTTGACAGCCTCCCTATAGTACAAAAGTTAGCGTTATAACAGGAGGCTATCATTTCCTATGCATTTCATATGATTAGCAGAAGTCTCCCACTGACCGTTACCATGGCAACCACCCTCTCCAAAAGAGCCTCCAAGCAAGCCAAAAGTGAAGCCAAAAATGGCCTGAAAAGTGCGGTCAATTGATCTTACATATACTACTCAAAGAAGTAAGAAACTTTAAATCCAGTATATATTAATTCTCAGCACGTTTTGCTGTTTTCAAGACTCACAAGAAGCCGTCTCTCTTTACATACCCAGCATCATCGCGCCGTTGATTATCGAAACAGTTTGCTCGACAAAAGTAAAGACAAGTATTTTGTATGCTGTGCATATAATAACAATAGACCTAATGAAGCAAGTTCAAAATAGTGAAAAACCTTATTTCAGAAATTAATTACAAAAAATTTTAACCAACTTGTTTATTTTAGTTTTATTCCAATTGTTCTGTAGCATTGTTTTGTCATTTTCATTGTATAGGCCTTGTAAGGGACTTGCACCACATGTTAAATAATGCTAAACTTATAACTACAAATGTTGTACTTGGAACCGGGAACCGGTAGCTAGAACCGGAACCGGAACCGGTTTTGAAAATCGGAACCGGTCCCACTTAAGCTGTAGATCGGATAATCTCGAACTATTATGGTTGGTGCAGCTGTATATAATCTCTAACTCGGAGTTTTTTTTGCAAGTGGCCCACCACTATTAGGCACGCACTGCGGCCCGTAAGTGGTCCTCCCTGCAGACCGCAGTCAAGAGGCGGAGAGAAAAAGATCACGGACAGAAAACGTGATCCCCGAGCAAGCTACCGTACGGTCATTTCGGTCACTCAAAAGGCAACTACATTCGTTTTTCCGAATGCAGCTGCCCCCGCATGGCAATATCGACTAGGTAGGCTGAAAAACTAAACTGAAAGCCCGCTCGAAAGGCAAAAGGGGGAAAGTGTGGCTGCAGAAATGGAGTCGGTGGGAGAGCGAGCATTAAGACAGGATAGTAGGAAACATACGGTCTGTTAGGAGGGTGTCCCCTCACGAAAGTTGCAAAATTCGTTAAATTTTAACATCTCGGTATTTCTAAAGCTCATACAATGAAACTGACATGTAATTAAACCAGACTATTCATTTTAAAATCAAGACCTTGACCAAGAAACAGGGACAGTCACCGAAGGACCTTTTCCACCTAAGCTTGAGATAATCTTGATGTTAGTGCAAACGGGCGTAATGTTTCTAGCACATTGCAAGCTTATTCTGTTAGGAAGAGCTGAGTGTCTTTCTCCTCCTATTATAAACTCTCGGTCGTAGTAGCATTGACGTCTCCTATGCAGTGCCAAAAATATTTCTGCTCCAGAATCAACCTTGATATATACTGTGAGCTGATAAGAATGGCCAGAGCGGCCGGACTCGATTCGGGCCGCAAGAATTATTTCTCGGGCCGGGGCCGGCCCGAGCCCCGATTTACGGCCTGAGTACAACCCTATTAAAGACTAACACTGGATTGCACCAAAAGAAATAATCTCGAGCTTCAGATTATCTCCAGATTAACTCAAGATTAACTGGAGATTATCTTCACAGAGCATTGCACCAACCAAAGCTGGAGATAATCGCGAGCTCGAGATAATCTCCAACTGCTGATATTTCAATCTTACCCCTGACTAGGATTAAGTCGAGATAATCTCGAGGTTTCCACTGGAGATGCCTGGATTTGAGCCGTTGATGAGCATTTCTTCTATTTGGACAACAAGTTTTGAATATTATTATACTTATATATGCCATAGGCAGCTCACCAAAATTAATCAATCAATATATTCCAAAACATTTTAGTTTTATACAATATATGCTGAAATAAACCAATGTTTTATAGTACACAACAGGGATGGAAGCTGGGTCACTTTTTGTGACCCATGACCCACTCGACCCAAACGCAAATTTGACCCAGACCCAAGGTGACCCATAAAATTTTAAAATTTAGTGACCCAGACCCAAATGACCCAAACGTTTTCGTGACCCAGACCCAACTGACCCAAGAATTTTCCTGACCCAGACCCAAATGACCCAATCGAATAACGTTACACAGACTGACTTTACCTAACCGAGATGGTCCCATTGTGCAGTGTTTTTGAAACTCCCTAACTTTCTTAATTTTTGGAAAGATGCAAGAATAAGTCATTCCACCCGCTTATGAAACTAGGGGCCTTTTCAAGAAAGGGTAGAGTAGAGTAGAGTAGGGTTAAAATTAACTGTTTTAACTCGTTTTAACTCCACTGAAGCCTGACTTTCCCTCTTTTAACTCTTTCATGAAAAGGATCGAGTTAATTTTAACTCTACTCTACCTTTTCTTGAAAAGGCCCTAAATCAATCTTTATTACAAAAAACCAGCTAAACATGGACCAGTTGTTTTCAATTTTGAATTACTAGATATGCAACCCGAGACAAGGTTTTTTATTTAAAGAAAATGTGAGACGAGGTATCTTTCGTGATTTCCCAAAAGCCCTAACTTTTGATTTTTTGACCAATAACTTTAAAATTTAGCACGGGGCATACAAATTCAAGTTTAAATTTTTTCAATAGTTAAAATTTTAACTTGGTAAGGGGAAGCCAAAGAAGTAAACTAAGGAACCAAATTTTTTCTGGAAGCATTTGTAGGTTTTTGCATTTAAAACACTTTAAAACCATTTAGCTAGCATTATAATTTTAAAAGTTTACTCAAATTGGAAAATTTTCATTACTGTTTCAATAGTGATGAAATAGAAAGAAATAATGCAGCCACTGCAGCATTTTGCTGGACATTTTGCTTTTGAGACCTGAGTGGTTGATGCTGTAAAATTTTAGAATCGACAAAAATATGTCCACCTTGGTCTACGTGCTTTTTCTATGTAAAACGACTCAAATAGAATGGCATAGCAAGTCACACCTAACTACTGATTTCTGCCTTCGGCGCGATCATTTTTCAGAAAAGATGGGTTTACCTTTAAAACCAGCTAAACTTCCACCACGAAAATTGAAACTTTAAAGATTTGGTAGAACCCTTGTGACCCAAACCCAAAATGACCCACTAAAATTGCTGACCCAGACCCAGTGACCCATAGGATGCTTGACCCAGACCCAGCCTGACCCAAATGTTTCCCAAAATTAGTGACCCAAGACCCAGTGACCCAAGCAAAAATAGCGACCCAATCGACCCATGACCCAATGACCCATGACCCAGTTTCCATCCCTGGTACACAAATCAAAAATCTTTTTATTTGATTTTCCAAACAATCTTTATTTGAAAATGCTTAAACTGGATAATATGGTTAAACGCAATATATTCCTGGCTGACGCCGCCCAAGTAAACGTCATTTTGTAGTCGACAGATATCCTTCAAATTTTAAATTGACACGTTTTAAAACAAACGAAAAGTTGTAGCTTGATTGGTGAAACGGTTCATCACATTACACGAAAACCGAATTTGATTGGTTAATCCTTAACTCGAGATAATCTCGAGCTTAAGCTGTAGATTGGATAATCTCGAACTAATTTTGGTTGGTGCAGCAGATAATCTGTATCTCAGACTTAGAGATAAGCTACAGCTAAGTCAATCTTGAACTTGAAGATAATCTCTAGATTAAGCTAGAGATAATCTTGATGTTGGTGCAAACGGGCGTCAAATTTCATTGGCTAATCTTGCGGCGTGTACACGCCAATATTTGGTTGTTCAGAAGCAACCCCAGGATGGAAAGGGTAGAGCATACATTCAGATTCGAAAACTCTGAAAACTACTTATACCGTAAAATTGTATATATTTCAAATGAGCACCGGGGGGGGGTCCGGAATCGAACCCCGGAAGTTGGCAATTTTTACCAATTACCTACGGATTAAATCCGTAATGGAAATGTTTAAAAAGATTAATTTGGCAACTGTTACAGATGCCGTTTTCACACGATGGGGATTTCCATGGGGACACAACATTCGAAAGTTTTTCCAAAAATCCCCATGGGGTCTTTTCATGGGGATTCT
Organism: Trissonchulus latispiculum; assembly: GCA_030248195.1. NCBI lineage: Eukaryota > Metazoa > Nematoda > Enoplea > Enoplida > Ironidae > Trissonchulus > Trissonchulus latispiculum. Next base: position 5,284 of record JASAND010012109.1, read on the forward strand.
ATTTACACGAAGGGGACAATCCCCAGAGGATGCTTGCTATAGATAACGCGTTGTTTCCAATTTTTTATTACTAACACGAACGAATGGAATTGCTGTTTTACGACAATTTAAATAACAATGATACCAATTCGAAATATGATCATCTGAAGACAAAAATTATAAACAAAAAGTACTTTCTATCAACTGGATTTAAATGTAAAAATATAGGCATAATAATTTAATCTGGATTTAATTAATTAATTAGTTTGCTAATTTAATTCATCGTTATGATTTTTTCTCAAGACTGTTGAATTATAATAATGTTTTCGCTTTTTCTTGTTCTTAACTAAACAACTCAACAAACCTGTGAAATTGTTGGTACAATATCAATTTTGCTTGTTACATAAGCAACATTACTTCGCATTTTGTTATAATGCGTTTAAGATTGTTTTGACTACAGTGTCAGCTGATTTTGCTGCTCTCTGATTGGTTGTTTCATGGGGATCCCCATAGAAAATTGCTCGGTGAGCAATCCGTCCCCATGGGGAATCTCCACAAAAATCCCCATCGTATGAAATCGGCTTAAAGCATCTAATGCTAATGCATTTTTGTGTAAATTGCATCTGTAAACTTTTGAATTCTGAATAGTCAGTATTAATACAGAAAGAAGCGTGTATGCGTCGTCCAGCATTATTCAAAGGTAAAAACACTGAAGCCTTTGTGAACACCATTAACGTTGCTTTACGATAAATTCGTCATATAGATTTTTATTGGATGTTTCCAGTGTCACTGAGACTCGGGTAAATACTTAATTATTGTACTTTCCCAATGTATATTTCCCTTCAGAAAAATCACTGTAATTTTGCGAACTACAACAATTACATATCAGTCTATAATACCGGGAAATCGACATTCCGCGGCCAGACTGCGAGTACTGAATTTTGATTTTGCAATGCAATATCTCCTATGCACTTTAATAAGCAAAACATACACAATACAAATGCACCAACCAGAGCGCCACAACAAAATATTAGCTGTAAAACTATAAACAGCTAAACAGAACAGACCATACGACAAGTTATGCAAAAACGGTCGAGAATACGAACAAAGTTCACAAGATTCCAAGCACCCTATATATTATGCCATAAAAGAAAATTTATGAAAACAAATTTGACTAAAACTTCATTTTTAGAAATTTAGAACTTGGCAAAATATAGTTCCTAGAATAAACACATGTAGGAAAACAAAATGCAACAAATCTTAAGCAGAATAGCCACAAGTGAAGAATCAAACGGAAACATATAGAAACATCAAATCATAAATATGGATGTAAAGTAATCAAAAACTTTCACAAGATACAGTTCCACATGAAATAAAATCAATCTGTAGGATTTGCAAAATGCATATATAACCAATAAGGATCAAAACATGATAAACAGCGTGATATTTCAAAACAAGAAAAACTGTTCCACGGAAGACATGGACGAATGACATTAAGTTAAAGGCACTAACCTTTTGTAGCATTTCACAACATATGTAGAAAGACCACAGAGCAAGCTGGGCTTATTCTTGTGGGGGGCCCTATAAACACCCTCCCCCCCCCCCCAAAAAATCGCCCCTCCAAAAAGTGGGTGCCCCTTTTGGTACCAACTTTTGTCCTGAAAAAATCGCTCAGAAGGCCAAATTTCCAAAAATTTTCCGGCGTCGCCGGAGATTTTTCGTCAAGTTTTGCCTATTTAAGAACTAAGTCCGCTTATTTTTGGCGATTACTATAAAAATAGCGCAATTTTTGGCATGGTTTTAGAAAATTTTTTAAAAATTTTCGCCCCCCCAAAGAAAAATTCACTAGAATAAGCACAGGCAGGTACATTGTCACAACCATTGATAAATGTGATAAACGTCTGTTCTTAAGGTTAAATTAAGTCAAATCAGAGTTAAACTAGATACAGGAAACCTTGACACAAGCTTCATTGTAGCTTATAAGGAAAGAATATTTTTGTATTTCAGTTTTAAAAACGAACGAATATGCAACTGGATTGAAAAGCATATATATTTGGTATTCACTTCACTGCTTAACGCCTCTAAAAATATCCACATAACAAAAATGTTGATTATTCGGATTTTAAAAATCCCCCATAACCAGGGACGCCATCACGATTCGAAAGTAGGGCAATTAAGAATATAAATACAAAACGGAGACAAACTCAATAGATGCTTATATATTTTCTTCTTTTTGATACCACACTTATTAATATCTCCATTAAAAACAGGACTGCAACGCCATTGAATTTTCGCTGAAAATATCTATTTCGGCATAAAAATGTGTAAAATTCCCTAAACCTTCGGCAACTCTTCAAAATAAAAAGCATAAATATTTTCAAAAACAAAAATTTTTTCAACTTTTGGGGAGAGGGGAAGACCTTGTTGTAAAATTTCACCCACCAGTCACAAAATGCTGGATCCGCCAGTGATCTGAACTCGATAAAAACTTTGGATATCTGCACGTTGCATAGTGGCAAACAAACTACCGAAAATCTTTAGGTTTCACGTTGGCTAAGACTCGCCCACAACTTGAAGTTAGGATTCAATCATAGTATAAACCTTCAGAAACATGTCTATATATACAAAATACAAATAGAATACGATTGTACAGGATTGCCAAACATTGTAGGTTACACAAATAAACAAAACAGGCTGACATATTAAAAGCATACCCACTGTTATGCTAACTGCGAGATTACCAACAAACAGCGAATAGAGTAAAACATTTATCAAGCAAAAACAGTTCTCGTATATATGTGCTACAAAACAAACAGACAAAGCCAGGTGGTACTGCTAGCAGCAGTTTATGGCTTGAACTTGAGGGAAGACAGTTTTTAGCGGAACCGAGGACGAAAGATCAGTCGCCTATTTTGCCTTTTCACCGTAGGAATAAACAGCAAACCAAAAACATTTTTGGCTGAGGAAAACAACGACGGCAGTATTCGACTGTTTTACCAGTCTTAATAGAATAATACAAGATTATAAACGAAAGAAGTAAGGATGTCACTACATCATCTCCGACCCGAAAAATTCGGGCCTGAGGTGGGGATCGAACCCACAACCTTTGGCTATCTAGGCCAACGCTCTACCGACTGAGCCAACCAGGCACAACCGAACCAAGCTTAAGTTTGAATTCGTTCCCAAACTGTAGTGACACGGTTTTGAATAGGCACATTTGAAGCCTACATTTTAGTCAGAACTGGCCCACCTATGCCCACACCGTACGGTAGAGATTTGCACGGGCCGAATTTTTTCGGCCCGGCCCGACCCGCTCCAAAATTTGGTCGGCCCGGCCTGACCCAGCCCGCTGGCAAAATGTTCTGGCTCGGCCCGGCCAGTTCCAAAATTCGGCCCGCCAAAAGAGAATTTTGAAAATTTTGCTAACAATGTGATTTCAAAGGCTTCAGTGAAAGATGGAGAGGCTAAATTATGCTATGAAATGTTAAATTTTGCCAAAAATAACAAGAATCAGTAAATGTGTAGCTAATTTTAGATTTTACAACAGTTTTTAGTGATTTTACAACATTTTTTAGAGTTGATCCGACCCGTTTAGGCCCGCAGTTAAAAAATTTCTCGGCCCGGCCCGCTAACCAATGGAGGTCGAGCCGGGCCGACGGGCCGAAATGCTCATCTCTACCGTACGGACAATTACAAAATTCGAAAAAGCATGCCCTGACCTGTGCCTTGGGTTACCGCTGTCATTGACTGTAAGCTTCAACCAATTATGGCTCATGGGAGATTTTCAAATAGTTTGGAATAGCTTGAATCTATTAAATAACCATTAGAAGTTACATAAAGCAAAAGCATTACCCACATAAATGAGAACATGTTAACACAAATAGTTCTATTTCTATAATGTATATACATACATAAAATTAATACAAGTCAAACAAAGACACGTACAAAAGTATAAAAGTCGGCAAAAAGCATTCCTTAAGTAGCTTGGTTTGATCATTCGAAAAAACTTAGATAAATTCGGGGAATACAGATTTAATCAATAGGAACGGACCATTTCTGGACGGAAACGGATGGATCCACAACCAGTTTCAGGATGCATCAACATTGACGGAATTTAGGATTTCGGTTTTGGACGGTTTCCGTTTTAGGCAGGCATTGGTCCGAATGTGAACATAGAGATAGTCCTTTCGAGAGGATGAGAAGCCGCACTTGGTACACTTGTAGCGAATTTTCGAATGAACTGTGGCTACGTGACGCTTCCAGGTTCCACGCCACATAAACTTTGCCCCGCACACATCACAAATCTGCAAAAATAGAACGGGGTAGGTACAGCAATCTGCAAAAGGTTTTGGTTGCTAAACGGATATATAGGTATCCTTGCAGTGGAACATTCCCTTGTCCGGGATTTCACGTCTTGGAGGTTCAACTATCTTCCATGATAACATCACTACAAGCACAGGGAAGCAATTCAAAATTATTCAGATTCACCCACAGCTGTTACTCTGGACATGAACGACATGACGAGAAATTTTCTTCGCGGAGGGCGGACCTCAGAAAAATTTGGCGGGCCTGCCTGGGAATGCAGCCACCAAAAGATGAAAATTTTTTGAAATAAGGTTTGAAAATAAAAATATGCGTAAATTAAGCGAAAATCAAGTAAATTTTGATGCAATTCCGAAGGCATGCAATTTTGTGAAAATGTTAAAAAGTTGCTAGTAAAAGGTTTTAAAACGCTGAAGTGAGGATAAATTAAGCAAAAGTGAAGTCAATTTCGAGCCGATGGCGCGAAAATTTTGACATTTTATGAACACACTGCGCGCGGACAATCAAATTTTTTCTTTACGTCGTTTTTCGGGGAGGGGGCCGGAGGCCCCCTTAACTGCGCCCCGGCTGGTACTCGTAAAATTGGAAAAAAGGGTGACCTCCGTAGGGCCAGTCCTGATTAAAGTTCGTGATTAAGGTTTTATATAATTTCTATAATAAAGCAGAAAAAAAGCGATTCATGTAGTTAAAAGCAGCAAGATCAAGAACGTTAGATCTAAAAAATTCCACGGGCAGGAGCGTAGCCAGTCAGGCAGGGGGAATGGGGACTTTACCCCCCCCCCTAGAGATGAGCACGGGCCGGATTTTTTCGGCCCGGCCCGGCCCGCTCCAAAATCTTGCTCGGCCCGGCCCGCTGGCAAATTTTTTCGGCCCGGCCCGGCCCGCTCCAAGATTCGGCCCGGCCCGGCCCGCAAAAAGAAAAATTCCAAAATTTTACTAACAATATTATTTCAAAGGCTCCAATTCAATATGGAAACGCTAAAATATGCTACAAAATGTTAAATTTTGCTGTAAAATAGCCAGAATGAGTAGATATTTAGCTAATTTTAGCGATTTAAGAACATTTCCTATAGTCGATCCGGCCCGTTTCGGCCCGCGCCGGCCCGTAGTTAAAAAATTTTCTCGGCCCGGCCCGGCCCGCTAACAAATGGATGTCGGCCCGGCCCGGCCCGCGGGCCGGGCCGGGCCGACGGGCCGAAATGCTCATCTCTACCCCCCCCCCAATTTTTTGCTGGCTACGCTAATGCATCAGGTAATTACTCATTGTTCTGTTGGTCTGCTGGAACAGGTCTGTGAAAACTGTTCTTATAGTCTGAGTTGGGCATAGCTGGTAACACTTCAGTATTCTTTTTTAGTATATAATTTACTGTCTTACGTAGTTCGTGTATATATACCTAATCAATAAGGGTAGGTATATGTAGTCGATAACGTATTCACAATCCTAGCATGTGATTTTGCAACCAAGCTACTCAACCAACTATTTCGAAATTACTCAGTCCCCAAGTCGCAGTACTTGAAGTATATTTTAGTATATAATGTCAATAATGGTATGTCGCTTCTTTCAGCCACACAAAATCTGAAGTCTGATTGAACTCAAAACCAGAATACACACACATACAATCCCCCAACTTTACACTGCACCTCTACTTCAACGAAAAACACTCCCACAGCAAAGCACACACACATTTACACATACACACACTCACATCGTGCATGCATTCACCAAAAGTCGTGCCAGACATCGGCAGGTAAATAGATCAAGTTTTATCCTCACAGCCAAGGCCTACCACCAGTCTTTTCACAAAACCACTTTTCCAAACTGTGTAAACTCTCTCACACAAACACGCACACACACACGTACACACAGACATTTTGCAGCAAATTCATGTCTGAAAGAAACAGTACAACACACATACACATCACATAATATATGTTTTGCCAGAACTGAAAATACAATGAGCGCTAGCCCCCCATTCCTGCATATACATTTTAGTCTTTTCCAATCTATATGTACCTGTGTAGGCGAATTTGCAAAGTCGCCCAAATACTTGGGAGTGCAAACATCAAAACTGGTTCACCTCAAACTTCCCCCTAAACTATATCTCTACTAACAACACCATACAATTTCGTACTTTCCACAGACACCAACTAAAACTACACACATGCGCATCCATACACATACGTATATACACCAAACACTCACGCATAATGATACATTGACAAGTTCAAATAACCTAATTTTTCATACAGAAAACCTACATAGGTATCTTTGTGTTTCCTATCAGCCTGACTGGTCCGCCAATCCGGCCATTAGCCCAAAGCAGACAAGTATAGACTAATGTGCACATTAAACTGGTATCACAAAATTCTACACAATACAGTTCTTTCTCACAATAACATACTGTTAGTTAGTAGGCCACTATTGTAAAGGTATCCTACGTACAGCCAGCATATGTATTGCCACATTTCGCTTTCACTCCTGCTGTGGAGAGACATACCTGCATATTCTATAATTATTGTTACACAGCCCAAAATGTTGAGAACTGGTATTACCAACCAAACTTGCACGCACTGCTGGGCCCTTTTTGGGTATAACCAGTTTACTGAGCAAACTCGCGCCCACTTTTCTCAAAAAGAATAACGTGCGTACATGGAGAGAGAAACAGACACAATCACCAATCACGCATACGCATATATTTTTCCCAAATATCCTAAATAATTCTGACGATAAAGAGAAAAACTGGTCTGTCCAAAACTGAAATCATTGTTGTGCCTAAAATGTGAGACTTCCCCCCATGCATTACGAATAACTCCTGTATATCTACCTACCTACGTGCACCAAATAGAGCTAGAAAACTGATGTTAGAAATTACCTAAGTAATGTATACAAACATATACCCCCATTCTAGTTTGAAGTGGTTGACCTGTTTTCCTGTGTACGTACGTACTCAAATATAAATTGTCGATCCCATTTTCTCGGGAAAAACTTCGTTATAATCATTAAGTTAACTCCACAGAGAAGAGTAATACATGAATCGAGAAGAACCGATTGAATGGGTAAAATTTTTATGAACAAGCTACCAACTCAGTATATAAATATTAATTGAATTATCGCTTTCCGCCCTGAAACTCTAAAATATTCTAGAATCTATCGAAAAATTGCGCTGGGTTAGCGTTTTTTGATTGACGCATGGTAAAAAATTTTGGTTGATGGATTTTGCCAGAAACTGGATGTGAAATATCTAAGATATGTCATTAGAAGTGCTATCAGTATTAGTTTTTTTATAGTCTTTTGGACGAGGTATCATAACACGAACCTAGACTCAGTTTATAGCTGAGTACGAAATTACGACTTTAGTTTACATTAAGCTAAAACATAAACTGAATCTCGGAATTGAAAACGTAAACTCTATTGTGCTTTTCCCTGAAATTAAAATTTTGAGTGTTCGCGAGCGGTGTGTACGAATACAGGTCACAGGACCAAGGGGAACCGAAAACGTTTTGTCTCTTTTTTGCTAATATGTTGTACTAAGCGGTTTTTGAAAATAATCATCATCAAGTATGAGTCATTCTTATTTGTCGAACGTCACAAACTAATTCTGTTGTGCTTTGATTTTGGACAACTACCACAATTTTTGCTGAACTGTTAACCTAGGTTCTCTTGCGCTTCCACCCCAGCCAGAACTTTTGATTTTTTGATCAATAACTTTGATATTTGGTATGGGTGCATACTGGAGGCTGCTTATAAATTCAAAAATTCAAAAATTTTAAAAATTTAAAAATTTTTGTTTGGTAAGGGGACCAAGGGGAACCAACAATTTTTTGAAAAAAATTTTGCTGAAAACTTGCATAGGGGGGGTTTCAGGGGCGCTGAGCACGAATATGAAAACCATTTTTCGATTCAGCTTTTCGTTAGCTCAGTATGAGCAAAGTTGTAAGCTTAACATGTAACAGCTAACAAAAAGCTGAATCGAAAAACGGTTGGATCTTTTCAGTATAACCCCCCAGGCCTAGATTTCGCAAAACTTGACCAAATGAGCTGAAATTTGGTATGGGTACGTTTTTGACCACGCTGAGTTCAAATATCGCAAAATTTTTCGATTTCGCGAAATTCGATTTTTTTCGATTCGTAAGGGTGGACCAAGGGGAGCCGAAAACTTTTTGTCTTCGATTTTGCTGACAAGTTGTATTCATCGGTTTTCGGGTTAGCATAACACGAATCTGAAGTCTGTTTTTCGATTCAGCTTTTCGTTAGCTCAGTATAAGCTTACATTTTAAGCTTAAAAGTTTAGCTTATTCTGAGCTAATGAAAAGCTGAATCGAAAAAAGGACTTCAGATTCGTGTTCTGTGACCCCGAAAACCCCTGAATACAACTTTTCAGCAAAATCGAAGACAAAAAATTTTTCGGTTCCCCTTGGTCCCCCCTTACGAATTGAAAAAAATCGAATTTAGCGAAATCGAAAAATATTGCGATATTTGAACTCAGCGTGGTCAAAAACATATCCATACCAAATTTCAGCTCATTTGGTCACGTTTTGCGAAATCTGTGCCTGGGGGGTTATCCTGAAAAGATCCAAACGGTTTTCAGATTCGTGCTCAGCGCCCCTGAAGACCCCCCCTTATGTAAGTTTATGTGTGTTTGGCCTATGTCTATCTATCCTTTAAATTCCGGTTGAGAAAGTAAAGGCATAAATACGACACAGCAACGTTTGGTGGATGTTTCCATGGCGAAAGTTCATCCGTTCGCTTCGGGCTTTCATTTGACACCAAATTTGACCACTTTTGAAAACTTTATTTTTGACCCAAAATCGCCTAAGTCTCGACCCCATCCCACCACAGCACACTACAGCCACATTGGAATTTGGATACGCAGTTCAATGTCAAAAGTTGCTTAGCTCACTTAAGGCTTTCATTTGATACCAAATTTGACCACTTTTGAAAATTTTTATTTTCGACCACTTGACCCCCTCACCCTATTGACCCTACAAACGGCGGAACCAGCCCAGCAAAATAAGTACGTCAAACGGCAAAACGGATACCGGGAATGAGCTGGGCGCACCAGGAAATCCTTATAGACAAAGTTTTGAGAGGCCAGGCAGAGCCTAATATAGACCTCCAGGAAGCGGTTTCCGACTTGACCTCCCGACAGCAAAGTGGAACCAGCCCAGTAAGATGGGTGGGTCTGACGGCAAAACTGACTGCGGGAATAGATTTTCCGTGCCAGAAAACCATTGTATGGAACTATGAAAGATTTGAGCTTTCAAAGTTGAATAGATAGCGAGAAATTTCGATTTTTCGAATTTTCGCCATTCTAGACGGTGGTCGCCAGAGAAGTGATAGAGAAACGCAACCTGGACCGTTAGTTAGTTCAATATATGTAATTTCTGAATATAAAAAGAAATCAGCTCCAGCTCGTAACGTTCGACCTGAGCGACGACCACAAAAATGGTCACTTTTCGCTATGAGCCGACTTTGCGGCGCCACAAATGTGATTTTAAATTCTTTAGAGGGTACTACTAGACTCTATAGCCCTTTAGGTTGGCCCACCGCTGCAGTTCACGTGAAAGCGGCAAACATTATGTACAATACAACCATCAAATAGGAGAAACCGGAAAAAACATCGCCGCCATAACCGGTTCGGGCGTAACTTTTTAACGGTAAGTGATACGGGCTGAAACTTCCCAGACATACTAAACTCGATGTGCTCTACAATTTGCGCATGAAATCTGCGCAGGATTTTGCGCAGCTTATTTTACACTGTCTCCAGCCACATTTCACACATATTATAGGAGTCGCTGCCGCGACCCCTATGAAAAATTTTTTGGCTCCCCTTGGTGCCCCCTTACCAAATTAAAACATAAAATTTTTAAAAAATTTTTGAAAGTTTAAAATTTTTTATTTTTGAATTCATAAGCATCCAGTATGCACCCATACCAAATTTCAAAGATATTGGTCAAAAAAATCAAAAGTTATGGCTGGGTGGAGGGGAGAAGCGCAAGAGATCCTGGCGATACTAAGGCAGACGCACACCTGAGCGTAACTTTCGCAAAACTTAACCGATTTAGTTCAAATTTGGTATGAATACATTTGAACACATTTCTGATCGATCTGCAGCAAAATTTTAAAAAATTAAAATTTTTAAGTTTTCTAAGGGGGGATCAAGGGGAACCAACAAATTTTTTGTCTCCGATTTCGCTGAAAAGTTGCATATAGGGGTTTTCCAAGCCGCTGAACACAAATCTGAAAACCGTTTTTCGATACGGCGTTTCGTTTAGCTAGATGTAAGCTTACATGTTAAGCTTACAACTTTAGCTTATACTGAGCCAACGAAAAGCTGGATCGAAAAACGGTTTTCAGATTCGTGTTCAGCGACTCGGAAAATCCCTATATGCAACTTTTCAGCGAAATCGGAGACAAAAAATTTATTTGGTTCCCCTTGGTCGGCTTGGTCCCAACCTTAAAAAACTTAAAAATTTAAATTTTTTAAAATTTTAAAATTTTGCTGCAGATCGATCAGAAATGTGTTCAAATGCATTCATACCAAATTTGAACTAAATCGCTTAAGTTTTGCGAAAGTTACGCTCAGGTGTGCGTCTGCCTTAGTATCGCCGAGATCCTTAACCTACTGGTATGCGTCTCATATTTCGTATTGACGCATGCAGTAATTTCTTATCTAAATCAGGGTTGTGAGACAGTGATGGAACCGCACTTAATTAAAGCTTAGTAAAAACTCAGGAAATTTTCAGTTTAACGATATAAACTCACGCACTCGGAACAATACGTTAAATTATATACAAGAATTGGAATAGAATATATATATATATACCTGCTGAACCTAGATAGTAAATGGGAACCTGCGGGCTTGCAGAACACGAATTAGAAGTCCGATGTTCGGTTCAATGCTTCGTTACGTAGTTCCGTTTCATTATTTCTAAAAATTGTTTCTAAACTTAGACTGTAGCTAAGCATAATCCCACATAAATATATAGTATTTTTGCTACAAGTTACAACCGTACGTACGACCTACAACATTCATACATTCACTCCTCATAGTCTTTCTGTGCTTCAACAATTTTCCGTTCGACTTTCAAATTTTTCCTTTGGACAAGTTCCCCCAATTCAAAATTGCAGAGCGACACTTTGAATGCAGACAGAACTGAACTGTGTCAACAACTGCACACAGTGACTGAATATAAATATATAATGGTAATGTAGAGCAGCCAGGTAAAATACACACACGTTTTCTCACAGCAGCCTAAAACGTGCACTATTGTATTACTCGATGAGTTTACATGCAAGACTGTATCCTAAATACCAGTACTGGTTTTCAAATGCATATAGGTTGCTCGCTTCAGACAGTTTAAACTACAAAACTCTGTATTCACAACTGCACACTTGGACACACAGAGCTCGGCCAAAACCTACATGAGTAAATATGTTGGCTAGATTATTGTGCAAACAAAATTTTAGGAGGAAGTAAATGGGACAATTTCGTGACGTAGGATAATATTAAGAAAAATCTTTTCAAACAACCATTTTTTATCACGAGCAATAACATGATCACGGAGTAGAAAGTCCCCCAAACGAAAACATGAAAATTATCCCAATATTTTAACCAAGCAACCTGACAATCGCAACATTAGTTTGGTCAACTGAATTACCCTAGGTATATATTTGTTTTCAAAGTTGAGTTATTTTATTTGCTATAAAAGATATCAAAACACCGTTCACAACAAACCATATTACGTAAGCAAGTCACAATCTTCCAACCATAAAATACAAAAAGAGATAGATAAAGGTAACAAATCCCAGCACCAAATATCTCAACAGCATTTAAAAACAAAGTGGACACGCAATTAATAAGTGACACGTAAGCACAACAAGAGTATATAAACAGAAGTACCATCATTCGAAACACAAAGAAATGAGCATCTCGTTATCAAAGCAAACAAATTGTTGGAATTATATACAGGAAGAAAGTAGCTAAACCAAAAAGCCTGCTCGAGAAATGCTGAGTTTAACAAGAACGACCTTTTTGCCCCACCTCCATTCACTATAACGTGCCAAGAAAACCAGAAAATGTCAAGGTATACGGATTTTTGATCAAAATGTTACAAAACATTCCTGTTTCGCCTATATGTTTTGGTCATAAATTTGAACTTTTGCAACTTTTTAGCTTAGTTATAGCAATATATGTAGGAAACACGCTAATTTTACTCATTTGGACGATTTTAGACCACTTTAGGTTCTCTTTATCTCACTAGGGGGAGGAAGGGGTTCCCCCACTTTGTCGCCTTGAAAAAGTCCAGAGGCATAGGGTTGGTGGTTGACCCAATGAAACGTTACGCTTCAGAGCTAACACAAACTGATCGCAAGAATATTTTAAACTCAGCAAAACTCGAGCACTCCAACGCTGCGCACTCAATCTTTATCGTTGATGTCCTGGCTTATTTTTAGGCCAAAATTTATGGGGGGGGCTCGAAGTTCCCCCCCCATGGCTCACCAAAAATGGGGGGCATATTTTTGGAAAAATTTTGCTAATTTTATAGGTTTTTGTGCAAAAAATGCCAAAAATCGCTAAAAAATAACTAATTTTAGGTGTTTTTACGCTAAAATAGTGAAAATTTCGTTAGAAATCCGGCGAAGCCGGAACATTTTTCGGAAATTTAGGGTAAAAATTGGCAATGTTTTGGGTTACAGGGGAGTTATGGGAAGAAGGTAGAAATTTATGGGGGGACCTCGAATGGGGGGGGTCGCCGAATGGTGGGCGGCCCCCCACCCCCCCCCCCCCCAGTAAAAATAAGCCAGAATGTCTTACAATAACTTGTGGCAGCAACCACTATGCTCGAGGCAGGGTGGATTGTTTCTATATCTCCAAGTTGTACAGCCAAGCGTACGGGTCTCCCACAGAAACAGAGGGCTAAAAGACAATCGATCCTCCAAGAGACCAAGCGACCTCGGGAGTACTGGGGTCCGGTGTACCTGTTCAAAATTTCATTCCATCGCCAAAATATTACTTTTGATTTTCTACAAATTTGCTATGAATCATAAAAGTCTTTGGTCTTCCTGCAATACAATAATGCCAAGTTAGTGTAGAATAGTAGATACACCACTGGAAAGAGTAGACTTGGACATGGGGAACCCCTCTACCCTCAATAAAAGGATCAGAACACAATGTAAATACTTAAATACAAAAATTAAGACGAAACATCATCTAATTATGATGCCTTTGCAAAGTTCAAACAAAGAGTAATAAACTACGCTTTGGCATTAAAGTAAACCTTCACTGGTAACATACATATATACGTAGCTACCCAAACCTCGACAGTACAAAAAAACCAATAAAATCGATCCGACCACAAAGTCAAAAACAGATATCAGCGCAAATGGGCGGATTAGCGGAACAATTCGACGCTAACAATTTTGCAAAAGCTGAGACATTGACTAATGTATATATATGTCACCGTAAAACTGTAGAATCAGGAATTCTGCAGAATTACTGAAATTTTCAGGAATTCTACAGAATTCCTGAACATTTCAGTAAAACTGTAGAATTACGGCGAAACTGGATTTATTCTACAGTTTTCCTGATATTTTCAGGGATTCTGTAGAATTCCGTATTTTGTTCAGGAAAACTGTGGAACTATGGTTAAACTTGAATTATTCAACAGATTTACTGAAATTTTGAGGAATTCTGTAGAATACCGTTTTTATTTTCAATTTTCATTATCAAATTCAAATCTCCAAAGCTCATACAGTTCCTGTTTTTTTAAATAGAGTCAGCCAACCTTTTACAATCATTTTACGATCAACCAAACATTAAAATTTGAAATAACCAATTATAAAAATGTTTTTAAATTTTTTGAAATAACCAATGATAACGTTTTAAATTTTTCAACATCAGATCAAATGTTCGTACTTTTTCAAACTTTTTACAAGCAATCAACCAATCATTATTTCATATCTCAATCAATGCAAACAAAACTGTTTTTAACCGTTTAGTTTGAAATAACCAATTATACCAACTGAAACTAGTTAAAAACAGTTTTGTTTGCATTGATTGAGACATGAAATAATGATTGGTTGATTGCTTGTAAAAGTTTGAAAAAGTACGAACATTTGATCTGATATTGAAAGGAGTTGAGCATTGGAGATTTGAATTTGATAATGAAAATTGAAAATAAAAACGGTATTCTACAGAATTCCTCAAAATTTCAGGAAATCTGTTGAATAATTCAAGTTTAACCATATTTCCACAGTTTTCCTGAACAAAATACGGAATTCTACAGAATCCCTGAAAATATCAGGAAAACTGTAGAATAAATCCAGTTTCGCCGTAATTCTACAGTTTTACTGAAATGTTCAGGAATTCTGCAGTATTCCTGAAAATTTCAGTAATTCTGCAGAATTCCTGATTCTACAGTTTTACGGTGACATATACAAAGTACAAAATCTTTAAATTATTTTTGGCAACAGTTGATTTTTCACACCCCTGCATTTCAAAATACCAAACCACTTCCTTCGCTCCCTTTCCTGCGAACAACAGACAACACATGTTACATATTCGATCCTAATAGCGACAAAACATCAAACATTATTACACAAAGCTTCAAAGTAAGGACAGCCAACAAAGTTGATAATGATTCAGAACAGGGCTATTTTTACAGGGAAGCTCGTAGGGGTCCCTGGCATTTTTAGTGAGGGGGCCCTCCCCACATTTCAGAAGCTTCCCCACTTTAGGACGCCCCAACCTTTGCGCCGCCCACCCATAACACGATGCCCCCACCTTCTACTTTTCGGCAAACCCACACAATATATACATGATTTTTGCTTTTTGCCCAATGATTTTCGTCCTCCGAAATGTTTGGGTGTCAACCTTTTTACCAAAAATAGGCTAATTTAAAAACTTTTCATGTCGCGCCGAGACTTTTTCGAACAATGTCAATTTGTAGCCAGAATTCAGGAATATTTATGATGTTTTTCCGTTTTGTTCATTCCTAAGGCCGGATATCTAACAGTTGTTCACTAATAAAGAACGAACAAAACACAGCTTTGACGTGTCATGTCACCTGGCATTATTTAGTGGGGGGGGGGGGGGGCGGGTGGGTGGGGCCTCCCCCACTTTCCGCAAGCCCCCCACTTTTTTGGGGATCGCCCAAAAGTGTCGAAAAATAAAGGTCTTGAGGTGAAATTTTCAAAAATTTCCTAAATTTTTAGCTAATTTATGGACTTAAGTTAATTTTAGGCTTAAAACAACCATTTTTGTGTTTTTACCTAAAAACTGCTGATTTTTCGCTAAAAATTTTTATATTGTAAACCTTGGACTAGCCTTTTTTCGGACCGTTTTTTGGATCCCACTTTTCGGAAGCCCTCGAAAGGGGCTTCGCCCCCCCCTTCAAAACCCTAAAAAATTCCAGGTCACTCACTGTGGCACCTCAGATACGAAAAAATCAGGCCTAATGTTGGGAAAGTTAACAAAACGGCTTCCCCTTAACGGGAACTTTTGGGTGACCTAATTGTTGCTAAAATACGGCAATTTTCTAGAATAAATCCAGGCATTTTTGAGAACGTGTACTCCGTAATGAGCCCAAATGTCAACTTTTCGCTGTTTTGTAAATGTCTCCCCGTCTGTCGGGAAGCTCCCCCGAAAAAATCTCTAAAGAATACCCTGTACTCAGGCCCGCACCCGGGGGGGGGGTCCAAGGGATGTAGACCCCTCATTTTGGAGTGACAAAATGGAAAATTTGTGCTATTTTTAAAAATTATCGCGCCTTCGGCGCGATAATTTCGTGCTTGCAAGAAATAAACAGTCAATGTACTATTATTGGGCAAAAATGCGAAAATTCTTCAACTTCTGGGGGATTACGCCTCCCAGACCCCCGGTTGCATTTTGCCTTGGACCCCCATTTCAAAATCCTGGGTGCGGGCCTGCCTGTACTACGACACATACTATATAATTGAGAAGTCCCATTACGTAAAAATGTGCACAACCGGAGAATGCAGAGGAAACAGACTGATAAATGCACTGCCTCTTGGTCCTTTTTCACATAAATGACTAACATCGCAGATGATGCTAACTGGAAACTTTGTAACCGTTGGTAGCCACAACTCAGAAAGCTAGCGTTAGCAAACTTCCAACTGATCTACAATACTTACATATATAATTGGAAAACAAGTAGAAAACTGAAAAACTACAAAAATTGCAAAAACAGATCACAATAATTAACAAAAGCATATAATCATTATTGTGTAATCCTTTATCAAAACATGTTAACACGATTGCAATCTCACAGATAACCTGGTAGGATAGATAAATATACGTACGCAGATACAGCATAGCTGCCCTCTTGATAAAATGCACTAACCGATCAAACACGTAAACAAACAATATAAATGTATATTATGCTATGACGATATGTATACTTTGTACACATTATAACAGATTAGAAAAATCAGTTTAGTTTGAGTCACAGTCGCGAACAGTCAGCGTATTAGAAAAACTAGAATTATTGCCCGATGATAAGTAGGGAGAGTCCAGGCTTTCCCTGCTGATTAAGTAGGACGGAAAGGCAGGAGCAGACACAGAGGCGCCGGAGTGAGGCGGAGTCGCTCCGACTCCCCCAGACACAGAGGAAGTGACCACAACAGTTCCAGTCTTTGAACCAGGACGAGCTCCATAGTGAGGCACTTTGGATACAGCACAATCTTTGGCACCAACCGGTCTCAGATACGTTCCCTTACGATGGGCCATTCGAACATGTCGAGAGAGACCACTAGGCCAGTTGTAAGAGGCTCCACAGATCTTGCAACTCTGAAAGTTTACCCCAAACACATATATATAGTGGACATGATAATAATTTAAATACATGTTTAGTTCCTCGAAATGTAGGCTACGTTTTGGAACAAAACAGAAAATATATTCTCCTAGAAGCCATTCCTCCAAGATGCCAGCAGATGTCAGTCAAAAAGTCACGTTCACAAGGCGCCACAGCTACTATACATATAACAATAAGTTCACAAAGTCACGAACATAATTATATATTCTTCACAAGCAGGCAAACCTAATAATACATTACATATACAAAAATGACATGCTTGCTACTAAACAAAAATAACACAAGATCAACAGAAAACAACGGTGGATCCGTCAAAAATGAAAATAAACTAAAAATGAGTTCGGAAACTACGTACAATCTATCTAGACTAATTTTAATGCCTAGTTACTCCTATATACAAACCTCATACATTACATTACAAGTCTATTATACAAATTCATGGTTTCACGTGGTTCAGAGTTGGCCTTGAAGATTCAATGATGTAAGATCCCAAATTTTTTTCAGATTATAAATTAACTATAATGATAGCACATTACAAGATTACAAACAGTTATTCCTACAAATTATATAATAGGTTCACACTAGGCTACGTCACATGTACTGTAATATTATTTAGTTTTTTTGCATTTGTACACTTTATATTACTTCCAGGTAACCAGTTGGGCAATTTTTATCTCTCAACCAAAACACAGCACCACACACAAGCCCAGTTCACTCATGTAATGTAGCGTAGTGTGAACCAGGCTTTCAGCAATAGGCAATACAGTAGCTGTGGCGCACAAGAAAATGACATCTCATTTTATTTAGATGTACTGATTGATAGAAGACTATAACATCAACAAGTGGCATCTCAGAGGACTTCAAATAAATCGTTGAGTTACTGATGCTATCTATAGGGAGGAATTTCATCCCCCGTTTCATTCACCATGGCCTAATTGTACAAAGCCGGATTCACACGACGCTACATGGTAGGACAGCTCAACCTAAATGCATACGTGTGCTGAGTATGATTCTTATAGTTCCCTTGCGAAACTCTTTTTCAGTGGTTTCTTTTGAGGTTTCCAGAAATCGCAGACCAGAGACAAGGAATGTTATCAGCAAATCCATATACATCACAATATTGAAGGTGTAATTACAAAACAACTGCATTAACAAGGCCGTGGCAGGATCTGAAAATTGCGTAGGAAACGTAGGAGCAAGAAGAAAAATTCTGAACGCTTCAAATCCTGCCTACTGAATCTATAACTGTATATACGTAATTTCAAGGCGAACGAATGAATGTTTGTCAAACCAGAGCAGTTAGTCAGTTAGAAGCTCAATCAGTTCAAAATTTTTGCATCCAGGTGTATAAGCAAACTTTGGAAAATTTAGGCCACGGCCCACGGGCACCTCTAGAATAAGTAAAGCAAAAGCGGTTTTGATGTTAGGATATATAGTACACTGAACTTACAAAAGATCCTTTTTCGCCGCCACGATCTGATCTGCGTTGGAGTCTCCCGGGTGTAAAGCTTCGACTGTGACCAGAGCTATTATGCTGATCGTCATAGGATTCCTAAAGATTAAAAATTGTGAAGCACAAAGTAGGTGGCCTTGGCCAACAAAAGTTGAAGTTGCACACAAAAGATAAATCGGACAACAAAAGAAACAGTTTCCTCTTACATTAATTCTAAACAGAATCGACTATGAATTGGTCTAAGAATTCCATGTGTCCTTAAGGAGTAGGAATGAAATTGATTGTATTTCTACAAACGACACCTACACCAAGACGATGGCTGGGATACGATGAACACGGTGTAGTTAATGTGGGAAAAGGGTACATAAGTCATTCTAAACAAGGTATATACTTCTTGAG
Source organism: Trissonchulus latispiculum (assembly GCA_030248195.1). Classification (NCBI taxonomy): domain Eukaryota; kingdom Metazoa; phylum Nematoda; class Enoplea; order Enoplida; family Ironidae; genus Trissonchulus; species Trissonchulus latispiculum. The sequence continues at coordinate 24,275 of JASAND010012109.1, forward strand.
AAGTGCCAACATAAGCTAGGTTAGCCTGAAAGGAAACGTTTGCCGTATACACGAGCTTTAGTTCTGAAATTTTTGCGAAGGCCCTCACTCTTAGGAGCCCACAGTTTTTGTCGGATGTCCAAAAGTGCCACGATATTGATATTTCAGGTCAAAAGCTTCACTTCCAACTTTCTAGCGGGGATTATATATACATAAGGATTCCAGAAAAATGACAGTAAGCATGCATGCTTTCCTTAGAAATTATTAACTAAAGCATTTAAACATATTGCACTTTACGTCTGTGACTAGCTGTTTGATGCTCAACAAAATTTGCCACTACATAACAAGGTCATGCGATCTGGCATAACAAGGTCATGCTATCTACCAGAAAGTATATACCTGAACGAAATAACCGCCCAAGCCAGACAGAGACAGATCATTTGTGCTTCCAGTGGATTCGGGTCGGTCCTCTTCAAATCGTCGACTGTCCCCGCCACTGGTAAGGAAACCGAGTCTGGCCGCCATCTCACTCACAGACATGGGCTCACTAGCCCCACCTGAACCACCACCTCCACCTGTAGCACCCGCCCCTCCCCCTGACAGTCCATCCATAAAGCTGAGCATTTTATCAGCCGGAATTCCAATCTGATTACTGTTCACATCGCTCTGAACACAGAGGGATAGGGACGGGTCTGCACCGTTGCCGCCCACAGTGTCAGCCAAAAATGAACTGACACTGACAGCAGAAGAAGCGGCGACACCGGCCGAGTTAGTCGGAGTGGAGGTTGCAAAGGCAGCGCGCTGGAGATTGCTGGCAATCAAGTTGGCCAGATTTCCAGATCTGCCCTGACTGGACTGGCTGCTACTGTTCATGGAAGAAGAGGCGACCAATCCATTGTTAACGGAAGGGTCGCCAAACGAGGGCTCATCACCTGGGTGGTCTGTTCCACTATCCCCACTGAAGTTCAGGCTCGATCCAATACTGTCCTGATCAGTATTGATCATATCATCAATTGTATCGTCCAAAAGTTCCCGTTTGATTGTCACCGTCTCCTCCCTGGTTTCCCTGATCACGTCTTCTGTTACCATTTCTATACCCGGACTGCCGCCGGACACAGAGAATTTTTCACCACCTTTTGAGGAATGACCAGCTTTTAGGACTGGAAGGGACGGCTGAGGACTACTGAGACACTTGACAATGCAGCCATTCTCCCCATCGGCAGAAGCAAGAGCTGTCTGTCCTACGATCAGAGGCTTTATCTCGTCTGATGGCGGGGAAGGTGATGCCACTGTGGTCGTAAAACCCACTGGCATATCGCCAACATTTCTCTGCGGTACAAACTGGCGTTTACGCTGGCTACGTTTGCTACAGTCCGGCTGGCCTTGATGCAGCAGTCGAGGAGAAATTGAGGGAGTTCCAGCAGAAACATGGCGACTGTTGCTATGATTCTGTGCCGTAGAAGAAGGCACTACTCTAGGTTTGGGGACACAATCACTTGTTCTAACAGGGACAATTGTCTGTTCAATGTTCGGGCTTGCTGTCTGATCCGACAGTCGTAGTCTATCCAATCGTTGAGAGATCTTTTGAACATAAGCTTCTTGACGATCAAATCGATTGGCTAGCTGCAAGATTATCTCCTTCAGTTCATATATCTGGCCAGTTAATCGGCCGCAAAATTCACAAACCATGTTTCAAATCTAATGACAACTCATCTAAAAAACAAAGAAGATAAACATGTATATATGCCTACATTTACGACAAGAACCAAAAATGCTCCTTCGTCGCAAGTAAAATACATATGAGTACTCTCAGGCAGGTTGTACAAACACGGAAACTAGCCTGTAAAATGCATACGAGTGGCGTTGAGGTTGTAAATTAAGGAAAACAAGTTGCAACGGCTTAACATTATGAGCCTGTCCTACAACGAGGCTCATATTGGCGTATGTCATAATATAATTTGTCGATATTTGACCTTCATATAAATAGCACGTAAGGCTTTTCATTACAAAATTGCCCTTCACACATCTTGTCGCTAAGACATTATACTGTGCATACGTACGCATTATACGGCATGCCACTGACTCTGCGCTCTGACTCAGAGCCATGTGGTGAAAGCATTACGTATGTGAGAGTAGTGTGTCATAGTGTTCCGAGAATACAGCAGGTGTACCATAGTGCTTCCGGAAATAGTAGGTGTGCTGTTTTGTCAGATTTAACATACCTATATACTCCCACCTATTACGCCCCTCGAAAAAGGTTGCAAATAGTGCAAAATCGCTCGAAAATTTCATAAATCATTATAGCGGCGGGAAAAAACCCAATTTTCGAATTTTGGCTGTAACTTTATTATTAAGCCACAAATCTAAAATATAACGATAACTACCATGTGGCCTTGTCAAGAGCTTCAATATGAGTCATAAAACGTCTCTCTAGCACTTACGGTTGGTGAGAAATTTTCGACAAAACCGATGGGAAAAAACCCAATGCGGGAAAAAACCCATGGGCGGGAAAAAAGCCCAGCCGAATTTTTTTGCTGCAAGCATGCCAGAACGGTTTTGACTATACCATTCGAAAGAGCGGGTCATTTTCAGTACATCTGAATCATAAAATATCAATATTTTTGCAGAAAATCATGTCAAATTGACTTTTCAAAATTTCGTATGTTTAACACGTAAACATAGGCAAATTTTGGAAATTTTTGAAATTTGCTTAATTTCTGCAGTTTAAGTATCCTATCACATAGAAAACGTGTTTCTATTGCACAGGGCTGTTGCGCGGCCATTCCCAGAAAAAAGGAACAAAAAAGGAATTTTGTGACAGAAAAAAAGGAATTTTTCCAATGAAAACTAGCAATGATAGCAAACTTTACCAAACATGCGCAAGGGGTGTACTGAGTGAGGGTGTACCAGGTACACCCTAATTCCCGGGGGGACCGCGCAGTGCGCAAGCAAAATCAAGGGGGCTGCGCAGCGCGAGCGCTATTCATAATGTCAAAATTGCGAAATTCAGCGTGAACTATGTAGAAAAACTAAGCTCTAATTAATAAATATGAATTAATTAATGAATAAAAATGAATAAATGAAAAAAGAGTGAGAAATTCAACATGCGTGCATTTTTGCGAATATATACTTTGAAAATGTCGCGATCCCTGTTGCGTCGCTCTCGCCTCTCCACGTCGCCCGAACCCCCCACCCTGTTGTGCCAAGGGGGACCGCGCAAACTGATTTCTGGTACACCCTGTGAAGAGAGACCTTGCCCATGTATGAACTTTGACATTTGACATTGTTGCACATTATTTTATTCCCGTGTAACGAAGCTCACATGAATAACCCGTTTCCAATAACTACGTACCGTGAATCGTTTTCGTAAATCCCTCTCGCCTAACCCAAAGCCCAAACAAAGTTGCAAAGTTTCATGGTTATTGGGTTAGCCAAATGTGCTCACATGACTTTGGTGCTACCCGAGGCTCAAAGTTTTCCGTATGAAAAGTTGATATATATAAATTGTTTTCCGAACAGTTCAAAATTTTTTGAAACAGTGTAAAAATAAGAATTTGCCAAATTTAAAAAAAATTGACAAAATAGTTAATATACGTATATATCCATTTTTCAATTTTTAACTTAAACCAAATTTAGCTTTTCTTGCTCATTTTAAAAAGTATTTTTTCTAAAACTGTTTTCTGAAGAACACATTTTGGATCAAAACCTACGCATTATATATACATTTAGAAGAACACCGATAAAAATGGTGACCAGTCGTCGTTCCGAAAACTTATCAACAGTTGAAAGTCTCGGCGATAAAAAACATAGAATATCATATGAGTGTCTAAATGCTAGAAACTTATAATTTGAAAAATCTTTGGATCTTACTAAGAATAAGAAACATTATAGGAAACGTTGCGAAATCGTCGGTACTTACCTGTATATATACATTTTAATCCTAGCCTGCGTAGCAATGTGATGAGGAGAGTACCTTTTAAATTCGTTAAATTCGTTTCTGGCACTCTGTTTGTAAGCAGCAAATCCCTGATTATATCATAAAACACTTTTAAAAAGCCAACGACAAACTCAAACAAACCTCAACGGCAGGCAACCCAAGTTTAATCAAGTGAAATACTGCCAAAAATCCAAAACGATCATTCAAATTAAAATCTGAGCCGGCGAAGCCGGAAATTTTCGAAACATTGCAGACAAAAAGTTGTTTTTTGCCTAAAAATGTTGCAAATTCCTTAATTTTTTGGAACTCAGATAGAAAAAAAGGAAATAAAAGGAATTTTGGGCGAAAAAAAGGAAATAAAAGGAATGCCTCGAAAAAAAAGGAAATAAAAGGAAAAAAAGGAACCGCAACCGGCCTGATTGCATTTAAAGCCAAACCCGACCTATTTTAGTGAAAAATTAGCAGTTTTGGGAGAATTTTGAAAATTTGGCTTGAAATGGCACCATACCATCTCAGATTTTGGCCACCTAGACCTCACATACAAGGTCGAACCTAGGTAAAATCTATACCAGATTAATCAGGAGGCTCTACTGAACTGAGAAATGCATGAATTTTTCCTTTGTTGCTAATGGTTAGAAAAAATTTCAGTTTGAAATTTGGGTTTTTTCGCGCACATGGGTTTTTTCCCGCCGAGTCTAGGTCACCCCCAGGTCGCACCACAGGTATTAGAGCCAAATTGCATACACCATCGTGAAGTTCGAGACATATCCTCTGTGAAACTGTAATCCGTTTTGGGCTAAGTCTTTCCAGTAGTTCAGGGTGACTCCCCAAAGTTGACCCTGCCTGACCCCCATGTTGGGACCAAAAATTCCAAAATTTTCAAAGTCCCAAAAAATTTGCTGAGAGGCAGGGGGAACTACAATAATACACCCTCTAGGGTAGTTTTGGACGCTCTTTAAGATAGGCTATTAAAATCTGATCTAGCTCATATGGGTGACTCACACTGGCGATGGGCTTTTTCCCGCCGCGCTATATATTTCCATGTAAAAGGCGTCAAAATAACATTAGGAATATTTTTCCATTTTTCCCACCTGGGCTTTGTTTAGTGGGGGTGGGTAAAGCGTCAAAATAACATTAGGAATATTTTTCCATTTTTCCCACCTGGGCTTTGTTTAGTGGGGGTGGGTGGGGGGAGCCCCCCCTCTCGACCCCGTCCCCCACCCCACTTTTTTCGGCTCCCCCCCCCACTCACTATAAGGTGTCCAGAAAATGCCAAATTTTAAGGATTTTGGGTCGAAATTTTCAAAACTTTTTCGGCTTCGCCGGAATTTTTCGCTCAAAAATCGTCTATTTTGGTACTCAAACTCAATTTTTGAGCACTTTTAAGCATACGTAGTTATAGCAGTATATGTAGAAAACATGCTATTTTTACTGCATTTTTAGCGTTTCTAGACCACTTTCGATTCCCCCCACTTTTGAGTTCCCCCCACTAGTGGCGGGGGCTTCTCCCCCCAACCCTCCCCACCCCCACTTTTTTCACCCAAAAAAGCCCAGTCCACTCCATCGGAAAAAAATGAAGAAAAAACGGAAAAAACCTTTTTTCCAGTCCTTTTTTCCTCGCCCATCCCTATGGGTGACTCACACTGGCGTTGAATTTTTTCCCGCATCTCGGACTGGGGTTTTTCCCGCAGCGCTATAGGTGTGTATGAGCAGAAAACTGGGGGGGTCGGCATACTTGGGGGTGCATTGGGGAGGGGGTGCAGACTAACTCAGACCGACAAAATCGGGTAGATCCCTTCCGCGAAAAAGAAAAAGGGCAGATCCTTCCGCCCAAAAAGGAAAAAAGAGTAGACCCCTCAGTGATTTTTACCGAAATGGGTATATTCTTAGCAAATTTTAGCGATTTTTTAAAAATCTCTTTAAAATCACTATAAATTGTCATTTTTTACTCATAAATTGTCAAAAACGTTAACAATTCGGAAATTTACTAATTTCGAGGCATGTATACCCCCTGGAAATTTTGGAAATTTTCAGGGGTAGACCCTTCGCCGAGGTCGGGGTTGTAGACCCCCAGAACCGGACCCCGTGTTAATGTACAGGGCCCATAGGTGTATATAAGGCGGGGGGCGTAGCTCCCCGCCCTTTTTCAACCCTCACCCCAAAACTTTTCGGTTTTTCAACCCTCACCCACAAAACCCCTCACCCCAAAACAAAATGACGACCCCTCAGTAAATCTTAGTTTTGTTAAAATTTGAGTTTTTGGAAAATTAAAGTAAAAACCGCTAAAATTTGGCAAAAATTTTGATTTCCCCAAAAAGGTCGTCTGATGTTAGGGTCGGGCCCATAGTTTTTAAGGCAGAGGCAGGGGAGGGGTAGTCGCGCCAAAGGCGTGAAAATTGGCCAAAGTTGAGTACATATATGTATTTTTACGGTAAATTTTGCAAAAAACTTCAAAAGTCCACATTTTTGGCTTGAAGTGTTTAATATTGCAAAAAACACACATTTTTGCTGTATTATGGACCCTCGGACTCATACTGACCTTATTTCGGACTTGGGGGCATGTTGGCAATCAAGTTTTCTAGTTTAATAGAACCACTGTCTAATGATAACATTACTTCGTGATGGTTGAACGTTTTCGACATTAGAGACGGCTGAAAATGTGATTTTTGCCTTTTCGCATAAAAATAGAAAAATTTTTGGGGGGAGCGTTGGCGGCATAGGTGTAATTGGGGTTGGGGGGGTAACTCCCCAGCCATTTTTGCAAACCCCCCCCCCCAAAATTTTTGGGAGGCCCCGCCCCTCCCCCCCCCCCAACTGGGGGGGGGGGGGTGGTAATTGGGTATTTTAGGTGTAAATTATGAAAAATGTTTCAAAAACGTACAAATTTTTGGCTTAAAGTGATTATTATTGCGAGAAATACACGTTTTTAACGGTTTTATGGACTTTCTGGCTCAATATTGACCTTATTTCAGAGTTGGAAACATGTTTCCAATCACGTTTTCGAGTTTAAAACCCCTGTCTAATGTCAAAATTACTTCATGGTTGAATGTTTTTGGCATTAGCAATGGCTGAAAATACGATTGGGGGCCCCCAAACCAGAATCCCCGTTATACCTATGGTTGGCGGCATAGCATCCTTTGGGGTGGGGGGAGGTATATATCTAAAAATATTTAGATATTTTTGGCCATTTTTTGAAATTTCTGAGGACGAGGCCAGAATTCTGGAAGGGGGGGGTTGGGTCAGTGTTTTTTGCTCAAAAAAGTGCGCAATGACACACTTTTTTTCTGAAACGAGCAAAAAATTTTGTGCTTGTGCGCACGCGTGCGCACATTTTCTAGCGACAAGGAGAGAAAATTACTAAAATTTAGTTGCTCAAAGTGCTCAGAAAAATTGTTCCTGGCTCTCAATTTCACAAAAAATCTCCAATTTTTCCTGGGGGCTCGGCCCCCAGACCCCCGTCCATACTTGCCTGCTACTAGTTTATCGCCAAGCTGCGACCTAACTTTCATTAAACATGCTAGCATTAATAAGCACCTATGGCCTAAAGGACGTGTGATTTTCTATAGCTTGTATATATATATGTGCAACTCGCATTACATATTCAAGTTATGAAATAATTAACTGATTGCTAAATTTTAATTTTAGTTTGCAGTTTTTGGTGAAGTGTACAACACTTTAACAGGAGGCTCTGAGATAGCTAGGTTTACGTATGTTATCCGTGTTTTCTCTACCCACTGACAGTTCAAAAAGCATTTAAAAATAGAGATGCTCTGGTCTGAGCCCTGAAAATTACTGAGTCAGATGTCGGAATCATTTTCTGAAAGCTGCGTAATTTTCGATTAAATTTCAAACCAGCGTGTATTTTTATTTTTATAAAAAGCAGTGCGGATTCTTAGCTGGCAAACAACTTAAAAATTGGCAAAAGGTTTCATCATTTTGCTAAATTTACAGAATAAAAATTTGCTTTTATAACCTGAAGCTTATCATACGTAGTTAAATGGTTGCTATTTTTTAAGTATTTTGCATCTGCGCCCCAGACCCGTCGTTGCAAAATTAGGTGAGTTTGCAAATTTATTCAGACATTAAGTTCTGGCATCTTATAATCAACAGCTCTGAACATTGTAGAAAGGTCATGCAATTACTACTAAATACAAAACAGAAATGCAATTACTAATAAATGCAAAACAGAAATTTTATGCTAAATTTTAGCATTTTTCCTGCTATGCGCCCTTTTTTGGAAATTGCGCAAAAAATTTTGGGGCAGTGCGCAGAAGAGCGCAAAAGTGTCCGAGCAAAAAAACACTGGGTTGGGTCACACAAATTTCTTAGGTGGACCACCGACCTTCCAAGATTTACCCCCCCCCCCGACCCAATGTTCCAGAGAAACTATGGTTGGCGGGGGTCCTGTGGGGTCTCCGGAAGGGGCACCCCTGGAACTTAGGGACTCGGGGGGGGTAAATCTTGGGATTTCGGTGGTCGACCCCAGATGTGTTAGGGGGGGGGGGGGGGGGTGGGGCCCCGCCAAAATGACAAATTTTGGCGACCCCCCACCCAGATTTTCGGATTTTTGCGACCCCCCCCCCCAGATTTTTGGCCAAAAAGTGGTCAAAAATGGCATAAAATCGAAAATTTAGGGGGGGGCCCACCCTCCGTCGGACCCCCCCCCAGATTTTTTGCCCAGCCACACCTATGCCCAGACATGTGACTGGGGGTACCCTCTCCGACCCCACCCCCCCAGAATATGGACCTCAGAAATTTCGAAAAATGGCCAAAAAATGCAAAATTTTCTGTAATTTAAACCCTTTTTTCTTCAAAATAATGCTTGTTTTTAACGTTTTAGGCGTTTTGCACCGTTTTAAAGTGATTTTAAGCCAAAATTTAAGAAAAATTGTTCAAAAAATTACCTTTTATCAGTCAAAATTAGCTACACTTTACACTACACAGCTAACTTTTTGGTCCAAAAATCGTTGGGGGGGTTCGGGGGGAGGGTAGCCGAAAGTTGGGGGAGGATAAGTCAAAAAATCTGGGGGGGGGGGTAAAGTTGGTCGAAAATTTTGGGGAGAAAACCCCCCCCCCCCCCAAAGGAAACTATGGGCACCCCACCCCAAATCTCGGTTACACCTATACAGAAATTCCAAAAACAGAACACACCAGCCAGAGACAAACAGCTAACATCCGGGAATGCAATTCTAGCCTGCGTTAAGCTAGCCAAAGCGCCACCTTTGATTTGCTGGTTTTGAAAAATGATGTATCTTCGCTTACTTAGGCTTAGTATTGAAGGGTACTAAATTATATATTTTATTTTGGATTAAACAATATTGTGGTACTAGCATTGCTTAGTTTTAAAAATGAATGGTTTAATTCAATTCAACAGTGACTTACTGAAGCCAACATATGCACAAAAGAAATTCCTATGCATATGCTTATGTGTTTTGTAGATAAACTAACCAAAAGAGTTTTCTCACATTAATATGCAAAAACAATCAGCTAGCCTGCGTTTTCCCAACTTCGCATTTCATTAAGTTAGCGACTTTGACCATTGGTTTTTGTCGAAATTCAGTTTTATGTCTATTATGTCTATTTAACTTAATTATAAATAGTTTAATTTAGTTCACATTGGTTTAACAAGCATTTTGCATTGCTGAAATGTTTGAATGTGATGTGATCAACATTATTAGATATCGAAAGCTCGAAAGTGGCCAGTTGCTGTGATAGAACGTTTTTGGCTTCAACACATAAAAATACAAGGGAGTGAGCATACATAAATGTGTACTAGGTAGGTACTCATTTGTGGTAGGGGTCACTTCGGTCTAATTTGTGTAGGGGGTCAGCCGTTATCGTGCAGATCATGACGCTTGTCACACTCTTAGTTATTATGTACTCTTGCTCTCACATATATAATACCAAGAGTACGTAATGATAAGAGTATGACAAGCGTCAGACTCTATGCAGTGAAGGGCAAAACTATGCTATGCGCGCTATCGGCTGACTGACACCCCCACGAATTGACCCTTCTCACACCGCCCCTATATGGGTACGTGGTACAAACGGGGGTCGCTCACTGCTTTGGATAATTACAAGCTGAAATTTACAGGGCCCCAATTTGGGGAGGGGGGTTAAGCGTGTATGTTTAACACTTGTATCTAGAAAACATAAGAAAACATAAGCGAGTGAGCGACCCCTGTTTGGAACTATACACCCATATAGGGGCGGTATGAGAGAGGGTCAATTCGTGGGTGGGGGGGGGGGGTAAGCGTAAGGTATTCGTGGAGGGTATATATATATATATATATATATATATATATATGTCACCGTAAAACTGTAGAATCAGGAATTCTGCAGAATTACTGAAATTTTCAGGAATTCTACAGAATTCCTGAACATTTCAGTAAAACTGTAGAATTACGGCGAAACTTGACTTATTCTACAGTTTTCCTGATATTTTCAGGGATTCTGTAGAATTCCGTATTTTGTTCAGGAAAACTGTGGAACTACGATTATACTTGAATTATTCAACAGTTTTCCTGAAATTCTGAAACCTACTTTTCAATTTTCATTATCAAATTCAAATTTTCTATGCTCATACAGTTCCTGTTTTTTTAATATAGTCAGCCAACCTTTTACAATCATTTTACAATCAACCAAGCATTAAAATTTGAAATAACCAATTATAAAAATGTTTTAAACTTTTCGAAATAACCAATTATAATAATGTTTTAAATTTTTCAACATTTCTAAATTTTCTAACTTTTGCAAGCAATCAACCAATCATTATTTCACATCTCAATGCAAACAAAACTGTTTTTTAAGTTTTTAATTTGGTAACTTAAAACTTTACTATGGTTGTAACAAGTTAGAAAAAAGTAGGAACCTTCACCTAATGTTGAAAAATTTATAATTGGTTATTTCAAACTTTAATGATTGATTGTACAATGTTGGCTGACTGTAAAAAGTAGTACTTTTCCTACTTTCTTCTAACTTTTTACAATCAATTTTACAACCATAATAAAGTTTTAAGTTACCAAACTAAAAACTTAAAAAACAGTTTTGTTTGCATTGAGATGTGAAATAATAATTGGTTGATTGCTTGTAAAAGTTAGAAAATGTAGAAAATATTGAAAAATTTAAAACATTATTATAATTGATTATTTCGAAAAGTTTAAAACATTTTTATAATTGGTTATTTCAAATTTCAATGTTTGGTTGATCGTAAAATGATTGTGAAAGATTGGCTGACTATATTTAAAAAAACAGGAACTGTATGAGCATTGAAAATTTGAATTTGATAATGAAAATTCAAAAGTAGGTTTCAGAATTTCAGGAAAACTGTTGAATAATTCAAGTATAATCGTAGTTCCACAGTTGTCCTGAACAAAATACGGAATTCTACAGAATCCCTGAAAATATCAGGAAAACTGTAGAATAAGTCAAGTTTCGCCGTAATTCTACAGTTTTACTGAAATGTTCAGGAATTCTGTAGAATTCCTGAAAATTTCAGTAATTCTGCAGAATTCCTGATTCTACAGTTTTACGGTGACATATATATATATATATATATATATATATATATATATATATATATATATCCTTCTCACTTCAAAAACTGAATCAAAATGTTACAGTTTACAAACAGTACTGCACAAAAGGGTACCACCACCTTAAAGGTGGCGGTAACCACCTTAAGGTCGTGCTCCCCTTACGTGCAGATATAGTTGCAGAAAGTGCAATAATTGCCCCGATTTCTTTCAAATTTTTAGAAAATACATCGGAAATGATAAAAAATGCCAGCTTCATAACGGTCATGTACAGCAAGAAACAAAAATCTAAAGTTCTAGAACCATAAGTAGCAAATTATGCCCAGCGACTATAATCGTTTTAAAGCTTATCATGTGCTCTACAACTTTGTTTTTAGACATAAGTCTCTAGCTCTTATCGCTTTTGAGCAGTAAATTGTTGAAGAATTTTTACTCGATAATTGGTTATTTTTGACACGATCTTGCTGAAAACAGGTTTTGTCGAATTGGAGCCAGTGTACACTACAATTGTAGACTAGTTTATACTCAAATTAAAGACTTTCGAAAGAGGCACAAACTAGGTTAATTAGAGCCCTGTACACTGAATGAGTCTGAAGATATGGTCGAATAACTCATTTTGTTAAATTGCCTCCAAAATTATTTGACCGAAGATTGCTCCATAACCAATGGGTGGATCCTAAAGATTTTTGGTACACAGTAAGTTTGGACAATTTGCCAGGGGCGGTTTTTTGTTTTTCTCTTTATGAGCTTGCCACCAAGAGCAATGATTTTTCAAATTTGGATAAAATGCCAAATTTTCAGAAAATGCTCAATTTCTGCATACTGAAACGATATTTTGACAGAATCAAAAACCCGTCCCTGACAAATTATCTCAGAAACACATTGGATACGACCATTTTCTTGTTGCGTAAAAAAATAATACAAACTAGGTAGACACGTAATATCAATAATTCAAACATAATTCATATAATATCATATATATCATATCATATCATATAATATCATATAATATAATATTCAAATAATTCAATAATATCAAACGGCGCAGAAGCAGTTCGATGTAAACGCAGCAGCAAGCGACGTAGAGCTTCATTCTGATATGTGGCTCAATTCATAGCTCTCAATATTGAGTAAGTTATAGCGTTTCAAAGTGGACTAAATGTATTAAGGGAAGTGCGACCTTAAGGTGGTTAGTACCACTAAGGTCATTTCGACCTAGTCTTGGTATAAATGAGTAAACATGACGAAACAACTGGTGAAACACGCTTGGATGGCAGGCTATCTTTGAGCAAAATTTTGGTGTCTCAGAGTGAATGATCGGCTCGCTTCGCTACCGTCATGGCTTTGTGCATACAATCAACATTTTATTTAAGCCTTATATCCTAAATTTGAATCGTTGACTGCGACAGAACACAAAATGAGCTTTAAAATGAATGATGTGCACATCTCTTCTGTACGTGGTTTCTATCAAAAGTTACAGGTAGTTTTATATACGGTTAACTACGTTGACCGTTTGCAGCTGAAATGTAAAGTAATAGCTGGTTATCCCAAAATTAAATGTTAGTTTGTTAAGGTTGTTACTTTGTTACTTATGTGTGTGTATGTATATATTATGTAGCAAAAAACACTATTCAGCTGCTTGAAAGCAATGTAAATTCCCAAAACCGAAGCAAACAATGAAAATTTACAAAGTCTTTGATTTTGATTTTCTCGTCACTGCTTCAACGAAACTTGATCAGATTTGGCAGTATGTTTTATGTCTGCATACGCTCAGGCCGTTTTCTTTGTTTTAAGATAAACACATTAGTAAGTAAGATACAAAACTTACAATTTTTCAAAATAAGCTAAAAAACGAAAAATTTAGTTTTATCAAAAATTTAAAAACGGCCTGAACGTATGTGTTGATAAAGATTACATGTGAAATTTCAAAGAAATTCTTCGAGGATTGAAGGATATATTTAATTTCAAAACTTTTAATACATTTCCTTTTGTGCAGACAGCAGGCCAGCCCTCGCAGAGCAGTTGGCCAGCTCGTTTGATGCAGATCATGATAAAGAATAAATGTTCCAAATTTTACAGCGATTGATTAAGTCTTTAGTTCACAGTTTGTGTGCAAAGTCCACCCCGGTAGTGGTACTACCACCTTAAGTTGGTGGTATTCGTTTGTGTGGTGATTTTTGAACTATGACTTTCGCAATTTTGGGATTTGGAAAGAGGTTTACACATATTTAGTTTATTATAGGCGGTAGCGGAAAACTCTACTACCTTTCCTCCAATTTCATTTCAGAAGAGTTTCGTGATTTCTCTTTAAAACTCCTGAGTTCCCTTCAGAACCATTAAAATCCCTAATCGTTCATTTACTACATTGTCTGGTATTTATGGTGTATTTCCGAATGCGAAAATGTGTATTTTGCATGTGGCGCTATCTTTGTGGTTAACCTTTGTGAAAATATCAAAATTACTCATTTTCGAAATGATCGTAAGGACAACACTACACATGTTTGTCTTGCAAAATTTTCAGCACAAAAATCAACTCATACCTGTTCCCGTGGGTATTTCGTAATACAGTTTTCCGCTCGTAATCTTTAGTCACACCACCTTCTGTTGAGTGGTTTTCTTGCTCCCGTACGGCTATATTTTGAAAACTCGAGGATTATTTTGATCAAATTTTTGGGATTGTCTGGCTAATTAATTTCTACTTATTCCCTCTTTAACTTCTCAAATTTTCGTTAATATTTAATTACATTTCCTAATATCTAATCTCAACTCCTCCCGTTACTGCTGCACTCGATTTTCCGTTCTTCCCCTTTTTCCCCAACGTCCCTGTTCTGTCTCCACTCCACAATTCATATTTTATTGGTAACTAGTAAGTCCTTGTGGAGTTATTAGCTTTTAATTAAGTTTTGTGTTTTATTACTATTTTTACATTAAATCGCCAGTTGTTTACCTCAGTATTTATTTAATTTTAAACGTAGTGTTGAGTAATTTTTAAACCTTACGAGGCGCTGGGGGGATAGCCCGGAGACAGCTCTAAAAACATTTATCGGGCCAGGCTCGGGCTCAGGCCAACCAACCTCTTCTGGCTGGGCTTGCCCGACCCGATGGCCGAGCCCGCTTCACGGCCCGAGCGGCCCGAGTGTAGACCCAATGGCCTCGGATACAGCCCGACAGATGCGGAGAGGCCCAAGAGTGGTTCAAATCATGTGTGAAGTTTGACTATACGAGAGTAAATAAACTGTTGTTGTCTCCTTTGAATACTTAGTGTTGAATTATTCCAATCACTCTTGACATTTCTAACTCTAAATTATTCAAAGCTTTATCTAATAGTCACTCTATGTCAATAGTACGACCAAAAAATGTGTGTACAAACTTCGACCGTTTATAGCAGATTCACCTTTGGAGTAAACCTCAACAATGTATATATTTTAGAATCCTCAGGAACCCGAGATTTCTAAAATTCGGAAAAGTCCGGAATTCCGGGTTTTATTCACGGAAAATTTAAAATTTTTAGTTTTTCGCGAGATTTTTATCGCAATCGAAATTTTGTTTTCACGATCGAATAGAGCTGGCCCCGTTACATATTTTTGCTCTTAGAAATTTTTCACGAAAATGCACCCAATTTCCGGAATTCCGGGTTTTCAAAATTTCCGGATTTTAATAATTTTCTCCAATACCCACAAGATGGGTATCATGCAAAAGCTCTTATCGAACTAAACAACTTTTGTAATAGAATGAACTCTTGAAAATGCACACAATTCCCGGAATTTCAGAAAACCGGATTTTCCGGATTTTAAAAATTTTCTCCAATACCCCACAATATGGATATCCTTCGAAAGCTCTTGAAGAGCTGAACAAATCTTGTAATAGAATCAATGCCTGAAAAAGCACCCAATTCTGGAAATTCACGAATTCCGGATTTCAGTCTAGCTTGGAAGGTATTAGCGAATTCCGAGAACTGGGTTCATTTCTGCGAGTTGGTTCTATTACAAGACTTGTTCAGCTCACCAAGAGCTTTCGATGATACCCAAATTGTGGGGCATTGGAGAAAATTTTTAAAATCCGGAATATCCGGTTTTCTCGAATTCCGGGAATTGTGTGCATTTTCAAGAGTCCATTCTATTACAAAAGTTGTTCAGTTCGATAAGAGCTTTCGCATGATACCCATCTTGTGGGTATTGGAGAAAATTTTTAAAATCCGGAAATTTTGAAAACCCGGAATTTTGGAAATTGGGTGCATTTTTGTGAAAAGCTTCAGAGAGCAAAACTTTGTAGCGGGGCCAGCTCTATTCGATCGTGAAAACAAAATGTTGATTGCGATAAAAATTGGGCGAAAAACTAAAAATTTTAGATTTCCTGTGAATGAAACCCGGAATTCCGGATTTTTCCGAATTATCAAAATCTCGGGTTCCTGAGGATTCTAAAAATGTATACATTGGGGTTTACTCCAAATGTTAATGTGCTATAAACGGTCGAAGTTTATACACACATTTGTCGTACTATAGTTCAAAATTGGGCGCGTCACAGTCAGTCTAGTTTGAACTCTGGTTTGGCGAAGTCAGCCCTTTGTGTGATCATTTTATGCTCCGTTGACTCGGGCGGGGACCGGAGTTATTTGTCTATTTTGAAGTCTTTTGGTCCGGTTTGTTTACTTTGTTTGGTTTAGTTTCAAAGTGTTCTGGTGTCCTTTGCGTAAATTTAAGGTGAATACATACATATGTAGTTATTTTGGATGAATAATCTTGTGCGAAATTTTATCAAGTAAACCCGCAATTTTGTTAAGTAAACTAGCATTGTTAGTTAAATAGTTAGTTTTGTTGCCGTAGATTAGGGTAATTTGACGAGTAGAATTCGGAGTACACACACTAGAGTACTCGTGCAATCTTTGTAACCCCCAGGGATTTGTTTGTCGGTGGTCACACTCCGCAGAGTGTACATAATTTCTACAGATTCATTCCTGTGATTAAATGTTTGGCCAGAGATTTATTTCACAGTGACCAAATCTCTACACTAGGTTAATAAGATTACGAAATGGCGTATGCTCACTCATTTCCACAGGAAGGGACTCCCGGAAATGTGATCTCAAGAAAACCATTTTTCGGATCAAGTAAACTATTCCCCCCTTCCCAAATTCCAATTATCTCCCCCCAACGCTTTTATCTCACTCAAAACTTGACTCAACTTGTTAAGACTCTGTGTGGGTGCATTCTAGCACATCGATTTGCAATAAAATTTTAAATTTTTAAGTTTTTCAAGGTGGACCAAGGGGAACCAAAAATTTCTTTGTCTCTGAATCAGAGTTGAAAGTGGGTAGCGGGTACCCACGGGTAGTAGAAATTTTGCTACCCACAGGCTGCCCGCGCGGGTAGTTGCGGGTATCTCTTGGTGATGTAGTCACTAAAATTCAAGGAATTTTATTGAAAAATGTTCGAAAAAATAGGTTTCGTGTTGGTGATTTAAAAAATCGCTGGTTATCGCTGAGTGCCCTTCTTCAGGATTATTAATCTCAGTTAAAATGGGCGTTTGACTAAACTTGTTCTATTAAGTTATATCCAGAAAAGTAATCATAAGTCTTTTTCTTTTTTTGAGATTTCTACTTGTATTTCTCGGTTTCAGTAAGCAGACGTACTAAATAGCTCAGCATACAGACAGCTGTTCGTGCCGTTTTTGCAAAGCTTAAATGCCTTGATTGTATGTGTTCCTTTAGTGAATGGTGCATAAGGTAAATACAATTGTACATTACAACTTACAATTGTACATTACATTACAACTTTTCAATACAATTGTTCGAAACTGGAAATGTTTGCTCAAGAAATTCTTCAATTCGAAACTGGGAATGTTTTCTCAAAACATTTGACAAACTAATATTATATAGGTAGGTAGAAAAATCCTGATGACTAAACTATTATCATAATCCGTTAAGTAGTAACAAACAGTATTTTAGTTGGGGAACTTATATATATTTTAGCTTTGTTTTTGTTATTCAGAACGTAATATCTCGTGGTCAGTTTTTGGAATCAATCCGAAATCCGCAAACATCCGCTAAGCTCAACCGTTAAAATCCTCTTTTCTAATTCAATCTTGGAGGTTTTACATGTATACGTTCACAGGTGGACAAGCAGAATTATACCCATCCTCTCTGCAAATTCCCCCAGAAGGGTTATCAAAATTGCACTCACAGGTGGTAAAAAATTCGGCTACAACGGGCGTGAAAATTGCTCAAAGAAAGTTTCCAGATTCACATTTCTGACGATTATCCGGCTTCGCCTGGTTTTTTTACTAAAAAAATCGTCTAAGCAATGGTATTGTCGTTAAAAATCGCGGCTTTTGTAAATTTTGTGGGGAGGAACTGACTTAATGACTGTTGTTACGCATGATTAACTTTAGAGTGGCATCCTACTAAGCAGGCTGAGGAAATTTTACAGAAGGAAATTGGTCACCCTTCCATGCGATGGCATGCGATGGCAGGGAGGTGGGTGATGTCAGTTGGAGTGAAAGGGTATGTACATTAGTGGGGCAGGTGTGTCATCCTAATCTGTAGCGTGTATGTGCATGTTAATGTGATGTGTGCTAGAAGAGCATGTGGCATGCGTTCACCCCCCTCCCCCCAGTTTTTCACATTCGAAGGTTTTGTGTGTTTGTTTGTTTGCTTCTTTGTTTGTTTGTTTCTTTGTTTGTTTGTTTGTTTGTTTCTTTGTTTGTGTGTTTGTTTGTTTGTGTGTTTGTTTGTTTGTTTGTTTCTTTGTTTGTTTGTTTCTTTGTTTGTTTGCTTGTTTGTTTGTTTCTTTGTTTGTTTGTTTCTTTGTTTGTGTGTATATATTTGTGTTCAGCGAACGATGTCATGTTTGTGTGTATATATTATGTGTACATATGGGTGTTAAGTGAACGATGTCACGAACGATGCCATGGGGCTAGGGGTATGTGTATGTGTGTATGCTGAACGATGTCACGAACGATGTCATGGGGCACCCATGTATGCGTAGGGGTATGTGTATGTGTGTATGCTGAACAATATCACGGACGATGTCATGGGGTCCCCATGTATGTGTAGGGGTATGTGTGTGTATGCTGACGATGTCACGAACGATGTCATGGGGGTACCCATGTATGTGTAGGGGTATGTGTATGTGTGTATGCTGAACGATGTCACGAACGATGTCATGGGGTACCCACGTATGTGTAGGGGTGTGTGTGTGTGTGTGTGTGTGTGTGTGTGTGTGTGTGTGTGTGTGTGTGTGTGTGTGTGTGTGTGTGTGTGTGTGTGTGTGTGTGTGTGTGTGTGTGTGTGTGTGTGTGTGTGTGTGTGTGTGTGTGTGTGTATGCTGTATGTGTATACCCATGTATGTGTATGGGTATGTGTATGTGTGTATGCTGAACAATGTCACGGACGATGTCATGGGGGCCCCATGTATGTGTAGGGGTATGTGTGTGTATGCTGACGATGTCACGAACGATGTCATGGGGGTACCCATGTATGTGTAGGGGTATGTGTATGTGTGTATGCTGAACAATGTCACGAACGATGTCATGGGGGTCCCCATGTATGTGTAGGGGTATGTGTGTGTATGCTGAACGATGTCACGAACGATGTCATGGGAGTACCCATGTATTTGTAGGGGCATGTGTATGTGTGTATGCTGAACAATATCACGGACGATGTCATGGGGTCCCCATGTATGTGTAGGGGTATGTGTGTGTATGCTGACGATGTCACGAACGATGTCATGGGGGTACCCATGTATGTGTAGGGGTATGCTTATGTGTGTATGCTGAACAATGTCACGAACGATGTCATGGGGGTCCCCATGTATGTGTAGGGGTATGTGTGTGTATGCTGAACGATGTCACGAACGATGACAGGGGGGTCCCCATGTATGTGTAGGGGTATGTGTGTGTGTGTGTATGCTGAACAATGTCACGAACGATGTCATGGGGGTACCCATGTATGTGTAGGCGTAGGGGTATGTGTATGTGTGTATGCTGAACGATGTCACGACCGATGTCATGGGGTACCCATGTATGTGTAGGGGTATGTGTGTGTATGCTGACGATGTCACGAACGATGTCATGGGGGTACCCATGTATGTGTAGGGGTATGTGTATGTGTGTATGCTGAACAATGTCACGAACGATGTCATGGGGGTCCCCATGTATGTGTAGGGGTATGTGTGTGTATGCTGAACGATGTCACGAACGATGTCATGGGAGTACCCATGTATTTGTAGGGGTATGTGTATGTGTGTATGCTGAACAATATCACGGACGATGTCATGGGGTCCCCATGTATGTGTAGGGGTATGTGTGTGTATGCTGACGATGTCACGAACGATGTCATGGGGGTACCCATGTATGTGTAGGGGTATGCTTATGTGTGTATGCTGAACAATGTCACGAACGATGTCATGGGGGTCCCCATGTATGTGTAGGGGTATGTGTGTGTATGCTGAACGATGTCACGAACGATGACAGGGGGGTCCCCATGTATGTGTAGGGGTATGTGTGTGTGTGTATGCTGAACAATGTCACGAACGATGTCATGGGGGTACCCATGTATGTGTAGGCGTAGGGGTATGTGTATGTGTGTATGCTGAACGATGTCACGAACGATGTCATGGGGTACCCATGTATGTGTAGGGGTATGTGTATGTGTGTATGCTGAACGATGTCACGAACGATGTCATGGGGTACCCATGTATGTGTAGGGGTATGTGTATGTGTGTATGCTGAACGATGTCACGAACGATGTCATGGGGGTCCCCATGTATGTGTAGGGGTATGTGTGTGTATGCTGAACGATGTCACGAACGATGTCATGGGGGACCCATGTATGTGTATGTGTGTATGCTGAACGATGTCACGAACGATGGGGGTACCCACGTATGTGTAGGGGTATGTGTATGTGTGATACATATATATACATATATATATATATATATATATATATATATATATGCTGAGATATATATATATATACATATACATATATATATGGATATATATATATAAATATATATATATGTGTGTGTGTGTGTGTGTGTATTGATTTCGTGTTGCCATCGCATGGATTGTCTACCAGGAAATTGGGAGAGGTCATGCCGTAATGACCTTTGTATTTCTCTCCCCATAAATTTTACTTCTTTAATATTAAGAGCTTGGAAAACTCACAAAGTTCAGAAACAAAGTATTTTAATCTTCAACTGCCTTCATGGCAAACAAATCAAAAATTAATTTTATGCCTAAAATTGATTTAAATGTAGAATTGAATTTACACTAAAAATTAAATTTCACGATTTTAATTTCTAAAACACCTGTACCAAATGTTGGAAAAAATTGTAGTTCGTACTTTGTAATTAGAAATACCTTAAAATTGTTTTAAAACGCAGTTGAATTGAAATTAGATTAAAATACTTTGTTTCTGAACTTTGTGAGTTTTCCAAGCTCTTAATATTAAAGAAGTAAAATTTATGGGGAGAGAAATACAAAGGTCATTACGGCATGACCTCTCCCAATTTCCTTCTGTAAAATTTCCTCAGCCTGCTTAGTAGGATGCCACTCTAAAGTTAATCATGCGTAACAACAGTCATCAAGTCAGTTCCTCCCCACAAAATTTACAAATGTTTGCTCAAGAAATTCTTCAATTCGAAACTGGGAATGTTTCCTCAAAACATTTGACAAACTAATATTATATAGGTAGGTAGAAAAATCCTGATGACTAAACTATTATCATAATCCGTTAAGTAGTAACAAACAGTATTTTAGTTGGGGAACTTATATATATTTTAGCTTTGTTTTTGTTATTCAGAACGTAATATCTCGTGGTCAATTTTTGGAATCAATCCGAAATCCGCAAACATCCGCTAAGCTCAACCGTTAAAATCCTCTTTTCTAATTCAATCTTGGAGGTTTTACATGTATACGTTCACAGGTGGACAAGCAGAATTATACCCATCCTCTCTGCAAATTCCCCCAGAAGGGTTATCAAAATTGCACTCACAGGTGGTAAAAAATTCGGCTGCAAGGGGCGTGAAAATTGCTCAAAGAAAGTTTCCAGATTCACATTTCTGACGATTATCCGGCTTCGCCTGGTTTTTTTACTAAAAAAATCGTCTAAGCAATGGTATTGTCGTTAAAAATCCCTATTTGTAGTTAAAATTTTGAAACATTTGTGAAAATAGTGGAATTTTAACGTCGCTAAACGTATCCAAGGGCCTCTGTCCTCTACCCGACCAAATGCGCTTTCGATAGCCGAACAATACATAATTTTCAGCAAATTCTAAACCTTGAGCATTTTTTAATTTCTGGAAGACGCGTCAATAAAATTGTCCTTAACTTTGTATTTTGGTCTTCTTTCGAAACTACATGAGTCCAACATTAACTTTTCGTCGAGATGCACCGAGGCCGGGTCCGAGGCCGGGGCCTAAAAATCGGAAGTCTAAGTAGGAGAATTTTCTTAAAATTCCGATTTTGACATTATTTCAAGTATAGGCAAAATTACTATTGTTGTTTCCCTTCAAACTGATGATAATTATAATGAACGATCTGTACCAGTTTAATTTAATTTTGACTTTAAAAATTCCAAAATTTTGTCTAATAATTCTCAAAAAATTACATATTTTAGGTCCCGGCATGCACCGGTGCTTAACCACCGAGGTTGGCATCGGTCCCCAAGTCCTGGTGCATCCCTAATTATGTAAATGTATAGTAATTTAAAATCTTAAACTTTTTGAAAAAGTTTTGGTACTTTTTTCAAAACTTCAGCAATTTGAGTGAATTTCCATATTTCGGGAACACAATTCAACACTGTTTGGTAGGTAGGTATGTGGGTTAGAAGGTTTAATTAAATAAAAGTTTATTTTACACTATTGGTATTTTTTAATAAATTTAATGGCATAGTAATCATATAGTATTCGAAAAATTTTGCGGGTATCTTGCGGGTATCAGTTGGCTGCGGGCCGCGGGCCGCGGGGCGGGGCGGGCACCAGCTTGCGGGTAGCGGAGCGGGGCGGGTCGCCAAAAAGGTACCCGCTTCCAACTCTGCTCTGAATTTGCTGCAATTTATATATTGGGGTATTCAGGGGATGATATTTTTTGGTTTTCGGATTTGCGTCAACTCTGCGTACAACTAAATTCAAGCTGCGTCCAGTTAAGAAATTTTGCGTCCAAGTAAAGTTATTGTTTTAGCGTTATTTTTTGTGCAAAATTTATTTTCTTTATGAAAATTTCGATAATTTTTTAGTGAAGTGAAACATAATTTAATCGTGTGAAAGGGTACTTAGAACGGTTATGCTACTTAACAGTAATACACGATAAGAAAATGTCTCAGATGCGTCCTATATACACGACGGGGGGTCTAGAAGTTGAAGAATTTTTTGGAATTACAGAAAAATCCAAAATCCGTAATGTAAATGTTCAAAAGTAGAGTTGGGACCGGTTCCAATTTTAAAAACCGGTTCCGGTTCCGGTTCTAGAGTACCGGTTCCGGTTCTAGCTTCCGGTTCCCGGTTCCAAGTACAAAATTCGTAGTTACATTTTAACAGTATTTAATATTGAATGCAGGCCCACAGCAAGGCTTATATAATCAAAATTATAAAGCAATACTGCAAAACGATTGGAATAGATAATGCAATAATAACCAACTGGGTTAAACTTTTTTGTTTACTTTGAATTTTAATGTTTTTGCCTGACTGAATTTTCTCCATTACAAATGCTGTTACTATGCACAACTTGTCTTTGGTATATATGGTCGAACAAATTGTTTCGATAACGGTGAGATTCTACTGTGTACCTAAATACAGGCAGCGCCTTCTGAACAGAATTTTGTAAACAGTATATAAGACGTTTCAGTAAAACGTGCTGTGCTGAGAATTGAGATATACTGGAGCTTAAATTATTATTTCTTTGAAAAGAGTACAGTGTGAAGCAAATAGTTTCCAAAAGAATTAAATGCATTTAAAATATTTAAAAGCTGAAAGCCAAATTGGAAAGAAGAATATATGTATTAAAGTTATATATATTTAACGAGGAAATGTATGTACAGTGGCGTGATTACACAAAATAGCTAACACATTACTTTTACATGCTGTTCATTTGAACTTTGATTGACTTTCGTCTCAGATGCCGAAGGAGAAGGAGTATGTAGCTTAAAAATAACAAAGCAAGGACTCAACTTTCGATGTTTTCTACTCCTCTAAAATTTACTATTTTCTTTAAAAATGTTGCTTCAATCTTGCGTGCTGACAACACCACCTTCTATTTACATTTTTTTGAGAAGATATACTCAATTTCCGACTACATCCCATCAGTGCTCTTATCTTTTCTATGAGGTTAATATTCAAATATGTAAGTTATGTAGTTAAAGTTTTCATTCGGCGCTGTATCGTTCACGTCTGAACGAAAGTGCCCGCCTTTCTTCAATTACAATTGGAATTTTAGAACAGAAAATTTTGAAATTTCGTTAAAATTAATTTAGAGACACTTTCACAACGGCATTTTGTAATACACACAAAATTACCTAACAAAATTTGAAAAATCAGAAGAATGAAAACAAAAGATTACGAACTTCCAGGCAGAAATTTTTCCTCACAACAAAAGAACACATGTTCCTAATTTTTCAAGTATGTTTAACATTTAATTTTGATCTTGCCACTAATTCTCTTAATTTCTCTTAATTCTATGCCTCGGCTTCAGCGAAAGCTGAAACGTGCCTCGATCGCCTGAAAAGGGGAAGCGGGGAGTTTGTGTCACCTTCAGTGGAAGCTGAAGCTGTGATGTTTCCAGTTTAGGCTATTGGACTTTCAGCTTCAGTTTCAGTTCCAATAATTGTACCTTTATTTCACTTTTAGTTTGAAACTCATAATTATTATCAGTCTCATCCTACATATTTCGCTTGCAGGTCTAAGTTCAAACTAGATTTTAGTTTTAATTTCAGTCACTAGTTTGAAAAAGACAATATGAATGGCAACTCTGAATGGCAACCACAAGATCCTTTAAATTTGCAAAATTTAAACTCCTGCAAAAAATTAGTTCAAGTCCAATTTTTAAGCGTGGAACCGGCCGGTTCAAAATGCTACCGGTTCCGGTTCCGGTTCTAAAAATCCTTCCGGTTCGGTTCCGGTTCCAACCGGTTCTAGTGGAACCGGTCCCAACTATTAATTTGGCATCTGTTTCGTATAGCGCATATCATGACCAATTTTCGATATTATTAACACACATTATTCCGATGAATGTTATAGTTAGATCAGTTAAAAATTAATTAAATAGCTATTAAACTTAAACCTAAGTTTATCGTAAACATTTCGTTGAGACCTTTTGTAGTTGAAAATTTCGGATAAATGGTAGTCTTGCATTACTTCGATTTGCTAAAAAGAAAAACTTAGAAAACTGCGCTAAGATGCTTTAAACCAAACAAACTGAATAATTCTGTAAATTTTGTACAAAATGTCCAGAAAATGTTGTTAAAAGAAGTGTTCCGAGAAACATTAAATGATCCTAAATATTGTCTGGTGGGCGGAGCCCCTCAGAAACCGAGAAAATTTTTGGAAACTACGAAAAATTGATACTGGAAACATTTAAAGTTTTCAGTCTTACAAAAGTGAATTTTCTCCCGAAACACCGTTGCGTGTAGCTTGCGTCCCGTTAAAATTTCATTGCGTCCAGATATAAGCAACTTTGCGTCCAGACGCACACGGTTTGGGGTAGAGCTGTGCCGTTAAGAAATTATGCGGCCCGGGCCCGGGCTTGCTGAACCGACCAGGCCGGGCTTCGGACCAGAGGCCCGATTCAAGCCCCGGTGAAGGCACGGCATACAAAAGACAGTGCCAAACAATAGTGCTATTTAGTACAACTTAGACAACACGTCAAGCTTAAATAGTACTTAAATAGGGAAAAATTAGAAATATGCATAGCAAAAATTTGAGCGGACCTGGCTGGGCCTCCAAGGCCCGGTTTCGGGCCGGGTTGCGGCTGGCCGGGCCCGCGCATACCGCTCCAACAACCGGCCCGGGCCAGGCACAACTGGGGAGGGGGAATTACATACTTCATCTCAATTTTCAACTAACGAATCGCATTTTTGCTCCTTAAATTGGACCCCGGTTTTCTGTCTTTGAAATTAGACCCTCATTCCGCTTCGCACTGTAGATCTCGGTACCTGTTCCGTGCTCCAGCTGGTGTTATACACGACCGCAAAGAAACGCCTGACGAGAGGCTTCAGGCAAAATGCCAGATTTCGCAGACCTACAACTCCGCCGGAATTGATTTCGCTCTAGCCTACCCGCCATGGAGGATAGACTTGTTACCAGTGCTCACCAAAACTTAACCAAAGACAATGTCAAATAAAAAGAACACAATTTACTACTCACAGAACATGTACACAACTATACAATATACTAAAAATGACTGTTCAAGAGAGATCATCAGTCCATATATGGGAAATTAGGAATGAAGTCAGTCACTTTGAGGCTTTCTTAGTCTTGGCGGATCCCTTCTTAGCACCGCCAGTCTTCTTGGCCTTCTTGGGAGACTTGGAGGCAGTCTTCTTCTTCACAACCTTGGGCTTGGGAGTCGCCGCTTTCTTTGGAGACTTCTTGGCCGTGGTCTTCTTCGCCTTGGGCTTGGAAGGTGACTTCTTCGCAGCAGCACTCTTCGGCTTAGCAGCTGCAACAGAATTTTACCATTAGCCAATTCCAGGTCATAGATAGAAGGAAAATAAAGCAAAAAAGTTCCAAAATACAGAAAGTATGCGCTATCACACATCGCTTCTCTGACTTCTGGGGTGCGTTTCTTCACAAAGCCCTCTTATCTTTAGGAGCTCCTAAGATTCAGCCGTTTCATGAAAGGCTCCTAGTTTAGGAGAGCTCTTAACGTTCGCTCCTAAAATCGAAGCACGTTGTAGCACTCCTAAACCCCTCCTAAATTCGAAACAGCACTGTTTTCCCATAAATGTGATGCATTACGCAACTATGATTCCAAGAAACACATTTTAAATAATTGTAATGGATTATATCATGAAATTGTAATGGATTATATCATGAAATTTCTCAATTTATATCAAAATTAATATCAAAATGTTAGGTTTTCGTCACTAAACTTGCATTTTCATGATGGATTTAGTTCCCACGAGATAACTGGGGTAGGTAGGTGAGCTATGCAGCATATCAACGCCAGGGGACAACTTAGAAAAACTAAGTTGTTGATTGCCCTTGTTCGGGGGCACTTGAGCTAGTAGTACCTACATATAATTCGTTTTCTTGTGCTGTATGGCGTTTTGTATTCCTCTTTTTGCGTTTCGCTTTATGGCATTTGGGATTTGTACCGAATGCTATTCTGTTGGTGTGAATAGTAGGGCCTAGGGACGAACAAGTGCGGTCCACAGTGCTCCTCTTGATACTTTTGCGCACATATACATTACGTATACGTATATTTGCGTGTCTTTTGCACTTGAACTGATATAGCACTGTGGGGCGGTTGTTCATTCCATTCCCTTGATCCCTTGATTTTCAAATAAAGATTTTTTGCCCTAATAACGGGATTAATTATTTAGTATAGGTCGCTTGAATTAATTTCAGCTAGTTATCATCAATTATCACAAATATGTGTTATGTATAAGTAAGAAAGTTAAGAGCAAACATAAGAGGGCTCCTAAATTTAAATTCATAGCTGAAAATAGTGTTAAGAGCGTTCTTAGCGTTAAAATTTAAGAGCAATCTCCAAGTAGTTTTGTGAAACAGTTTAGGAGGGCTTTGTGAAACGCGGCCCTGAATTTCGAACGGGGTACAGTACGTACACCACGACCTCCAGAAGTTCGGGGCCCGACCAGAACGTTTCGGAACTGCTGAACACGAACCAGAAATCCGTAATATGATTCAACGCTTCGTTAGCTCAGTGGCAGCTTAAGTCTTCTTCATTTATTCATAGCATTTCATTTTCATTTCATTTAATTCAACAATACATCTTAAGCTTACACACTCAACTATCAAAAAGTTTAAATAATCGAAAAACGGAACGGACTTCGACCCGAAGATGTCCAAAATCTATGCATGATCACATGGCCAAGTTTCATGCGAAAACCCCTCCCCTCTGCAAATAGTAAATACCAGGGATGGAAACTGAGTCATGGGTCATTGGGTCATGGGTCGTTTGGGTCGCCATTTTTGCTTGGGTCACTGGGTCTTGGGTCACTGATTTTGTGAAACCGTTGGTCAGTATGGGTCTGGGTCCGTCTTCCTGTGGGTCACTTTGGGTCTGGGTCAGCAAATTTTAGTGGGTCATTTTGGGTTTGGGTCACAGGGTCTTGCCAAGTCTTTGAAGTAAGCTTCCGGTTTCAATTTTTGTGGCGGAAATTTAACCAATTTTAAAATAAAACCCAGTGTTTTTAAAAAATTTTTGCACCTTCGGCGCGATCACTAACAATTTTATTAAATTTAGCACTCGCTTCACAGAAATCAGTAGTTACGTGTGACTTGCCTTGCCATGCCATTCTATTTCAGTGGGTTCATATGGTAAAAGCCACGTACCAAGGTGGACATATTTCTATCGATTTTAAAATTTACAATTCATAACAAGATAAGCTTTGAAATCTTGATAGGACCCATAGCTTTTACCAGTGACCTTGAATGATCAACTTTATCTGCTACAAACTTTCCACCGGCATAGGTGTTTTCTAAAAAACAAACTGTCGACCTAGTTTCACAAAAAAGGGAATGTACTTGTTCTTGCTTCTTTCAAAAATTAAGAAATTTACGGTGTTTTCAAATTACTGCACAAAAGGACAATCACGTTTAGGTAAAGTCAGTCTGGGTAACGTTATTTTATTGGGTCATTTGGGTTTGGGTCACAAAACTTCTTGGGTCAGTTGGGTCTGGGTCACGAAAACGTTTGGGTCATTTGGGTCTGGGTCACCAAATTTTAAATTTTTATGGGTCGCTTTGGGTCTGGGTCAAATTTGCGTTTGGGTCGAGTGGGTCATGGGTCACAAAAAGTGACCCCGTTTCCATGCCTGGTAAATACAGGAGGCTGATAAGGCAGTAATCATAAAAAATGGAAAACACACTGCTCTGTTCTGTAGTCTCTACGCACTGGGCTTATTTTAGACGAGAAAGTGGGGCGAGGAGAGAGGAGACTAGCGGGGGCCCGTTCCCAGTTTTGCCCGGCCACACCTACGCCCCAGACCCAAAATTCCAGAAAAACTATGAATAATTTACCAATGTTAGCTCTGTTTTGAAAATTGTAAGTACTGAGGAGGTTAGTCTGAACAAAACCTCCTAGCCTTTCTTACAAATAACAAATTTGGGTAGCCTAACCGCAACTTGTTTTCTTGAGCTGGAGGAAGGCCAGGCCGGGCTTCAAAATCAAGGGAAGTTTCCATAAATCACCGAAGAGCATAAATCTAAGCATGACCACATGGCCAAGTTCCATGTACAAATTCTTGAAAACTAGCCCTCCCCTCTACAAATAGAGCAAAACCAGGGCAGGGCACAACAAAGATGAAAGGTAACGTAAAATCTATTACCATCAAGAAATCAAGCTTACTCTTGGGTTTGGCTGTCTTGGGCTTCTTGGAGGCAGCGGCCTTCTTGGGGGACTTGGCAGCGGCCTTGTCGGCGAGTCGGAAGCTTCCAGAAGCCCCGATTCCCTTGACGTGTTTGAAGACGCCGGTCTCGACTCCTCTCTTGAGTCCCATCTTGAGGTGGACGTTGACGGGCTTCGGATCAGATCCCACATTGAAGTTGGCCATGATGTACTGGAGGATCTTCTGACGAGATGAACCACCCCGTTCCTGAAACAAGACAAGACAACACGGATTAGCATAAAGATATATACGTAGAAACCGGATATTTTGTCTTGAGCATTTAGGGTGACACTATGCTAAGTGTTCCGTAAATTCGAATTTTTGGGGTTATATTAGAAGTTTAAATCTTTTCTAGCCATATCGGAGTTTCATCATGTGATGGACCTTTTGTAATTCATCAAACTCCAGTACGCAAAAAAAATTTCTAAGTCAAGGTTAGTCATTAGTCAAAAAATAAAGTTAGAGCAGGGGAGAAAGTGTAAAAGACCCATGTGATTTGCAGTCTTTGCTAATGTAAGCTAAAAAATGCTAACTATATATATATATACATATTTATACACTGTATTTTTTGTGTTTTCGCACTTTTTTTAAAAAAACACAAAATTTTTAAAAAACACGGAAAAGCACACTCAAACTTTCACCTGAAGAAGCCAAAATTTTTAGTCATTTTTGGCATAATTTTAAGCTTTTTCCGAAAACTTTTGCGCCTTTGGCACAAACATATCGTCTATCCTCTATATTTTACTTGTGTTTTTGTCGTTTGAGCATAGCATATCAAAGCCTTCATTATCCTAAGCAACACTGCCATTAGAGACTGTATAATCAATGAAATTACGCTTCAATAGTCTGTATATAAATGACGATAATAAAATTTACTGGCGAAAAGTACGTGCTCTTAAGCCC
This sequence comes from Trissonchulus latispiculum, assembly GCA_030248195.1. Classification (NCBI taxonomy): domain Eukaryota; kingdom Metazoa; phylum Nematoda; class Enoplea; order Enoplida; family Ironidae; genus Trissonchulus; species Trissonchulus latispiculum. The sequence goes on from JASAND010012109.1 coordinate 54,192, forward strand.
GGTTCACACTAGGCAATAATTTCCGGCAATATGATTGCCAGCAATGTGATTGCCAACATATTGCCCATTTATTGCTAGTGTGAACAGTGTTAAAATTGCCAGCAATATTGCTGCCAATCGGCAATCTTAGCTAGGAGAGTGAGCAAGCTCTGTGGGAATTAAACACGTAAATATAGCGGCGTACAGATTGCCGCTGGACTAAAATTTTAAATTTCCCGCTATATTGCCGGCAATCTTGGTGATGCAGTGTGAACGGGTGCATTGCTGGGAATATTGCCATTGCCCTCACATTGCTGGCAAGTAGATTGCCTGCATATTGCCTAGTGTGAACCGGGCTTTAAGCCCGGTTCACACTAGGCAATAATTGCCGGCAATATGATTGCCAGCAATATGACTGCCAACAGATTGCCTATTCATTGCTAGTGTGAACAGCGTAAAAATTGCAAGCAATACTGCTGTCAATCAGCAATCTCTGCTAGGGCAGCGAGCAAGCTTTGAGGCAATTAAACATGTAAATATAGGCGCGTACAGATTGCCACTAGGCTATAATTTTAAATTTCCCTCTATATTGCCGGCAATCTTGGTGATGTAGTGTGAACGGGTGCATTGCTGGCAATATTGACATTGCTCCTAAATTGCCGGCAGCTAGATTGCCTGCAGATTTCCTAATGTGAACCGGGCTAAGGTTTTTTGACCAAAATTTTCGCACATTTTAAAAAGTCTCATCGTCCGGGAGGCTCCCCCCCCCCCCCAGACACCCAATATACCGCAAAAAGATGTCATCAGCCCAGACATAATGTTCAGTGCATTAAAATATTGTTTGTAAAGACTAAACAAGCAACATATGCTTTCTTTTTCTTCTACAAGAAGCGAAAACTGCTAGATATATATAGTTATAAATGTTGTAAAAACAGTTAAAAACGTGTTGATATTGACTTAAAAGTGAATTTCAGGAAAAACAAAGATTTTTAAAAAAGCACACATTTTCTTAAAAAACACTAAAAAGCACAGGTGAAATTTTGAAAAAATACCCTGTATAAATAAATATATAATATATATTTCTATATCTGAATATTAATCTGAATCTGAATGAAATCTGAATATTACAACTGATAATCCACCAAAGGACAGGTTTTGGTTGAAGCCTAGCAAAAAGGCGACATTACGTCCGAACCTTGATACGATACGTTCTTAGCAGAACCTCGTTTCCGCTTTCATATCTATAGAACAGCAAATGAAGATCACAATAATTACAAAAATTAAAAAATAACGAACCTTCAAACTTCCAAGAGCCTTGGAAATCATAGCCTGATAAGTTGGGTGATTGCTTGGTGCCTTCTTGGACTTCTTGGGAGATCCCTTCTGCTTTTTGGGGGTCGTCGCTGCAGGGGCTGATCCCGTTTCAGTGGCCATCGCAGACAGAAATTCAAAAAACGATCAGAAAAATTCAATAAATCACGAAACAAATCAAACGCTCTCTGTCACAATATTTGAAAGAATGGCAGAAACGCGCGCCTTCTCCCTTTTCAATAAAGGTGCATTACCAGAACGGAGGCACTCCCTGAATATCTTCATTTTCTGGATTCGCAATTTGGATTGTGTTAGCCGCCTTAATTTGGAAGCTTTCTGTGAACGATCAAAAGCTTATTTTGATGTCAAAGAAAAACAGAATTATAAAGGTCATTTCGAGTTATCAGAACTCTAAATGCTGCTTACACAGATCTAATGTTGGCTTTGAAAAGTGCGATAGAGTACCAAACATTGGGTGTTTTCAGAATATATTCAAAATTATGGTTCTCTGGCGAATTTAAAAAACCTTTCATTCGAAATAGACTGCTTGCCAGAAATGCACAGATATCGAGTCTACATTTTAAGATTCATAGTCGTCTACTTCGATTCATTTTCAACATTTTATTAGCAATTTTCTGAGATGGGTAAACACAGTTGAAGGTTTCTTTCTCTGGTACATTCTATTTTTATTCTTGCTGTTTCGCGGCAGATAATAAATATTTCACGCCACGAACCGATTGGTGATCTAGTTAGAAGTAGTGTTTAGGATAGTCAGGGTCATCGATCGATGCTGGATTACTTTGATCGAAATGCGTACACAGCAGAATTATTTGATAAGACAAGATCGAGTTTATTCCGCGTCAGAGAAACTATATGGATTTGCTCTAGAAGACTCAGGCAGAACACTGGGCTGGACTAGGCTCGTTATCTGACAAAAGTCACTAGTAAGAAAAGATTACGGTTGTTCAATAGCAAATATTAATTTCAATTTCCGCTAGCAAGCCAAAATAATTCCAATTTAGGTTTAGTTTTTAGTAGTCCGCGGTATAAGGGTCTATTTCTTAAATATATGGATTAATAAAGATTGCAATGGTCGGATTAAACGGAATAAAATCAGCCGGATAAAAATTTTAATAGCTATTCTTAATGCTGGAAAATGATTAAGCTTAACTTGTTTAGCCCGACTATTTTTAATCCACAAATTAAATGAGTTGATCTGCTTAGGGGGGTCGCTAATTTTCGACCATCTCCGATTTGTCTCATTTTCACATATTTTGTACTCCCCATGGGTCCGCAAAACAAGACTGTTGCGTTTGTTGCAAAACTTTCCCTATCATTAACAATAGTCATCCAAAGGTTGACCCCACATGTGCAAAACATAGGTAAACGAAAAAGTTAGGAAAATTTCGCGAGTGTGAGCGCTGTGTAAGAGCAAATGAGATGAGCTATAACTTGCCAAAATGTTAATCTGAACTAGGTAGCGTGTTAATGAGGTGTTTTTGCGTTAGCTCAGCGATTTTATAGAAATTTTCAAAGTTGGATGAAGTCGGTTTTTGCACATATCTGACTTATAAAAATGCCACCTAAAATATGTTTCGTCATGCCCTGAACTAACCATTCATTCACTGCACAAATTTAGCGTATAGATATTAACACAGTGCACAAATAGAGCTACAATTTGCATACGCACAATCCCTGCTGCTGCTGCTGCTGCTGCTGCTGCGGCTTGGGAGTAGACCACACTTTTGGTTGGTGGCCTTACAGGCTATATGTTTAACACGTCGCTTAGCCTGTCTAGCCTGTCATCATGACAGGCTAAGCTATTTGTCACAATTATATATTATATATAGTATATAATATATATTGTGCATATTATATATAATGTTAAATTGTAATAATAATTATTATTAATATTATTATGTTTATTATTAACATTATTAATGTTATTATATTCATTATTAATATTATTAATATTGGTACTAATGCAAGATACTTATTATAATTATTTCAATATAATTGCAATACAATATAATAATATATATTATTTATTAAAATATTATTATTATATGTTGTTCTACTTTATAGAAATATTATATATGCAGAGATGAGTCGTAACTGTGAAAACCGGGGGGGGGCGGGGATGGGAGAAAGAAAAATCTAGATGGAAACGTTAGCCTGTCATGAAGTTTATTTAAAATTCTAACTTCAATGCAAAAAAAGATGGCTCAGACAGAACTTTAATACAATGACAGGCTAATGCCGTACGCATGTAAACGTTGCCATATTTTACCGCGTTGGCGTTTTGCCCCAAAATACGTCATTTTCTGAAATATCTGAATTATAATGGTCCATAAGTCGGGTAAAACCCAAGATATTCCAACCAAATTTGATGTGCCAATTTGCACATATGAAAGGAAGATGTGTGCTAAGTTTCACTGCAAATGCTAAGGTTAAACTGAGGATGCATGCCTCAGTTCGATGACGGAGGCTTATAGTTTAATGGTTTAATTCATAGTTCCTGTCGCAAGCAGACGCACGTCGACGCGCGTGCGTAAGCGTCTGCATGCGTTCGTGAGTATGAATATGCTACAATTAGTTTTAACGATTAAAACGGCATGTTACAATCAGACGCGTCGACACGTGTATCTATGCGTTTTCGACTATGAATGCACCTTAAAAACAGCAAATTTTTAAATTTTCAAAATATAGCCAACTTTTATATCAAATTGAAGCTCTCGATGTCCTGAACATTTTATCTTGTTGCACCAAGTCTCTACAAAGCAGTATGAGAAAGTTACAGCGGGTTAAAGTTTGAAGTAAGCAGTCGGATGAGCTTGATCAAACCTTTTAAGCCGATTTCACACGATGGAGATTTCCATGGGGATTCCCCTGGGGGGCATATCCCCCGGGGACACAACATTCGAAAGTTTTCCAAAAATCCCCAGGGGATCCCCATGGGGTCTTTTCATGGGGAGTCTATTCACACGGTGGGCTCGACCCACGATGAGGACAATTTCCAGGAGATGCTTGCTATAGATAACATGTTGTTTCCAATTTTTTACTACTAACACGAACGAATGGAATTGCTGTTTTTTAACAATTTAATTAACAATAATACCAAGAGTGCATAATTGCACTATGTATAAGAAGAAGTAAGAGTAAGCCACTATGTAATGGGTGGGTGTGTCTGATGTGTTAATATGTGTATTTGTAGAAATGTTATAAATTACTCATTTGAAATTCATGTGCTAAGATTTGTTCCCAAACGGGTTTTTTAATGATGTGTTTTTATTCAGCCGCTAGGCGGCGCTTTCGAATCACAAAACTAGATAGGAACCTTCAACCAATGAAAACTTTCCAGCCTGCTCTCAAAAATCAATACTTTCATCTGATTGGCTACTTAGGGGGGTGGTCTGACGCAAGAACGAAAAGTAGTCAGTTAAAAGTTTTTCTGTCGTCTCGAGTGGTTGCGTTTTTGTGGACTTCCACATATACGTATCTTTTTATACTCACGCTCCCCGTTTGTTTTTCTTTGACTACTGTCCCCCGTAAGCTAGGATCCCTGGTCTCACCTTGTGTTTTCTTTACTGTTTGGTCGCGTGCGTATATTCTGATTTTCCCCTTCGTTTATATATAACCGTCCCCCGATCTGGTCGTGCCGGCCAGATCAGCCCTCAATTCTAAATATTTTATGTGGATGTATTATGGCCTTTTATCGATGGATATAACTGAGTGTTGGTAATTAGTAAGTCGCCAAGTATTTGTTTTGAGTATTTGTGTGGTCATTTGTTTTGATTAGCTTTGTTTAAAATTTGTGAAACTAATTTGAATTGTCTTGTGAAAACATCTTAGTTAGGTTTAAAAAGTAAATAAGGTCTCCAATTATTTGTAGAATTAGGCCATAGCTTTCATTGTTCGGTAGGCAGTTAGGTAGTTAGAAATCTGGCAGTCTGAGACTAGGTTTGAGCGTATTTTTGTGGTATTGTTTTGCATTAATTTCTGAGTTAGGGCCACAGTTGTTCCAGAGTTTAGGCGAGGTTGTTGCTACAGGTCGACTGGAACAACATCTCCTCAGGTTCTGCCGTTTCCTTGTGCGCAGTACCCACCCCGTAGTGCTTAGTAGTCAGATTACCTTCTACTAGCATTACATTAGGCTGCCAGTCCCGACCTTCCAAATATTTTTGTAAAATTTTTCCTGTTTTTTTTCTACCGTTTTTTTGTGTGCTTGTACGTATTGTGGGGACCAATTTTTGTGAATTTGTGTACGTATCCTGTGATTTTTTGTGGTTATTCTGGTATTATTGTTGGGGGCGTAGCTGTGAGTTTTTGTGATTTTCGTGTATTTTATGCGGGTTTATTGCGCCTATTATCTGCGCTTTGACCCACCCTACGTATTTTCCTAGTATATTTGTCTGGGATTTTGTGTGTTTTTCTGTATTTTGTGGCGCCCTTTTGCGCGGTTTATTTTTTCTAATCAGGGTATTTTGTGCATTTTTTTCTTGTATAATTCTCTCGTGATCGTGTTCTTTTAACCAATTATTTTAGTACTAGTTGTTGAACATAATTTTAATCTCACGTGCATTTTGTTTGTATAATTGGCTAATCCCCTTATTTTTAGGTTTAATTATAAAATTTCTTTTAGAGGCCCGTGCTATTACTTGACGTAAGGTACTTTTTCCCTATATAATTGCCCTTGTCTTTCTTGATCTCAAATATTCTCAGATATGCCGAAACCGCCCGAAAATTCAGAGGACCCTACCAAAAAGGGGACGTCGTCTGCCGAAACCAGGCGAACCCGCCTGGTGTCGACCACCAGTGCCGGGAGGGGAGCGCCAAGTCAGGGCACTGCAGTGAATCCAGGCAGTTATCGCCCTCCGGTCACGAGATCAAAGGACCCTAAAGCAGCTGATACAGCACCGGCAGAGGAAGAAGCGGAGGAACCCTCCAAGGAAGGGGGCGCATCGAAATCGTCGGATGAAATTGGAGCTGGGACTGACTCCCAACGAGGACCGCAGGACTCTGTTTCTCTAGGTAACCTGGAGATACAGACTAAGGAACAGTTGGAGGCCCTCAAAGCGCAACTACAGCATATTGAGCATGGGCTGGCAAATCGCTTGTACCAGCAAAATCGAGGACCCCCTCCGATTTCCGAACTTTCTGACTGGAGAGGACTGAAACAAATTGTAGAAGAAATAGAACAGGGCCTACAACAGGAATACCACCGGATCGGAATACCAGGGATCGGATAGTAGCCTTCTTCGAAGGCGCCAAAGCCAGCATTGGTCCCAGTGTGGATTGTTGACTTGACTCCAGTGGACTTCTGGAGGATTGTTGTGGGATGACGAAGGGACATTTTTCATGGACAAGCCGGTTCGCCGGGACCCGGAACCGACTACCCCTCCGCGACGGACTCATAGAAGCACGGTGCAGATCAACCTGCTTAATCCAACAACTAATCAGGAGGGTGCTAAAGGAGGGTCTAAAGAAAAAGAGGCCCGCAAAGCACGGGGACCCATGGACAAATGGGTGGTTCCCTTGGCTAACCCACCGGCGGTACCCGCTCGGTGGGCCCACCCCTTGCAGGATATGGTGCAGCCAGCTCACCCGAGGCGGTTTACAGAGCCAGAATATTATGCCATCAGGGATTTGCTCACACAGTGGCTGGCGGAACTTCCGGCAGTCACGTGGCAGGCACTGGAGGAAAATTTTCCAAGGGTTTGCAGGGAAATGTTGGCACTTTGGCCTACTTCACGGGATGACCCTGACGGATGAGGCGTTAAATTGGTGGGCCCGTGTGCTGCCTTGCTGGGGGTAGTGCACGCTAAAGAACCCTTAATCCACTTATCGTCAAGAGTAGGGCGCGGAGTTCCCGGTGGAAGGTACCCCCTTGGGATATACCAGCACTTCTGCAATGTGGTCCGCCTACCTCCTGCGAGGGAGTGTTGGGTGCAAACGAGTCATGTACTTAAAATGGATCACACAACTTTCCGGGTTTGTCTCTGATCCCGCCCCATCTGCGCTTGGGGCTTGGAGTGTCGAAAGATGCTGTGCTCCTCTACCTTGCGTATGAGCAGTTAATGGATGTCTTACTACCGGAGCCGAAAGGCCAAGAAGGTGTCTGCTCCAGCTTCCCATTGTGGGACAGCATTCAGGCGACGAAGCGAGAGTCATACCAGCTATGACTGATGGGGAGAGACAAAGGTTAGCGCCCTCATATAGCCTCTTGGCTGAGCAGCCCGGCAATAACAACAACAACAACAACAACAACCCTGACGCTGGGCCTCCCCCTTATCAGATGGGTAGACGACGGACTAACCGTACGTTTAGCTCCAGCACCGTTCCGCCTCCACGACCGCAGAGGCAACCAGAAGAGGCCCCACTTATTGACTTGGATGACTCTTGGGAATCCCCACCTCCGGCCCGGCCTAATCCGCCTGCGGAACCAGCACGACGGAGGGCCCCTCGAGGGAACCCACCCCTCCCCCACCGGTACGAAGGTTGGCGACTTCAGGACAATATTCCCAGCAGAACCATACGCCTTCGGAGTCCAGATGGGAACCACCTGGACCGGCTCAACCCGATCAACACCTGCCAGCGGCGGAACCCGCTGTCTCCTGTGGTACGGCCAAGCAACTGGGAGAACACCTCAAAGGGTTCAAGGGCATGAAGCCTTTTCAAGGACCGAAAAGCAGCATAAAGCTTTCAAGTTGGTTGGCTAACTTCGAGGCAACGGTGAAGGTTTATGAGGTTCCCTCAACCTTCAAGTACAGGATCCTCTGGACGCTGCTCGACGAAAAGGTTAAGGAGGCAATGAGCCCTTGCCCTCCGGACAACTTCGATAGCTTGGTGGCCCTGTTGCGGCAGCTCTATGAACCACTCCCTGTCACAACGGAACAATACGGGGAGCAGTTCTATGGACGTTACCAGCAGACCAACGAACAGGCGCATGATTTCGTGGCTGCCTTACGCGTTTTGACCGTGAAGGCATTCCCCCATGAACCGGTCATGGACAGGGAAAAGAAACTGGTAGCCCAGTTTCGGAGGGGGCTCCGACCAGAGCTGCGAGCCAGACTGGCGGCCTCTCTAGCCGAAGTCCAGTTCTGGCCACATGTCCGGGAAAACGATCTGATCACGATCACGGCACTGCATATAGTGGAAACAGTCCAGGGGGAGATGGAAAAGGAACAGCCAGCAGTGGCCTATGTCGCCCAAGCGGGCAACCAGGAATGCTGCGCTGTGAACCAGGGCCGCGTACCCTCCCAATATCCACGGCAAGGCCCACAGGCTCAGTCCAATGAGCGACAACCTGGACAAAGGCAAGAAACCCAAAGGGATTCCAATCGGTGTTGGACTTGCCATCAAATCGGACATCGTCAACGTCAGTGCCCGGAGCACCTCCGAGCTCTGAGACAGCAAGAACCGGCCCCTCAACAGGTTCCACGACAGCGCCAAGAGGGTAACCCTCAAGGGCAGGGACACGCCAACCAGGACCAGCAACAGCCACGACCTCGCCGATGGGGGCGTGGTATCATTGGACCCTTGCGTTATCATGGTTTCCCACCCCAGGGAAACGAGAATCCGGGGCGCGGGCAGTAGACCCGAACCCGTGTCCCGTCCCAGCTGCCACTTCTGGTAATGTTGTGATGTCAATTCAGTCTTTTAATACTAACGTACCTTCTACTGACGACGAACCCTATTATAATCGTGGTGGTTTTTGGAGTAGTGATTCAGATAGTGATGTGGCTGACAACGAGGAAACCTCGGAGGTCAACCCGACCCCCCACATGGAATTTACCCCAACCCCACGGGGGATTAAACGCCACCCAGACCCCATACCCTCCCCCGACTGCAAGTGTAAATCTTGCAAGCAAAAGCGAAGAAGGGCAGAATGGTTTCCCCCTCACCACTTGATCATGGAAAACGGCGGTTATCCGGACGGCGGGGATATTTATTATGACGGCTTCGGTAAGCAGCGACCCTATAAATTTTGGAACCGTTGGCGTCGGGATGTGAAGCCTTTTGGTGACGGCGGTTCGACGGCTGCTAGGTACAACGTGCCATTTCGGAAGCGGTGGAAGAAGTCCCCTGGTACCCAGTGGGACCAACTTCCAATTGTGAAGCAAGCGATGGCAGCACAGGAGGCGAATGCAGCTATGGCTGCACAAACTCGAGCGAATCAGGCTAAGCAGGCGGCGTCCCGTCGGCAAAGGAAAAGCTCTACCTCCGTCGAAGTCCAAACGGATCCAATTCGGGTTATTACGCCATTGCACCGCCTGCTCATACGTACAACTACTCCAGAACCGGTGACTGGGGCTGATCGCATAAGCCCTGGGGAAGACCAGGACCCTGTAAACGGGCTTCCAGCTGTAAGCACTGGGGATAACCAGGGGCTTTCAGCTGTAAGCACTGGGGACACCCAGGCACCTGGGGTCACCGGTAAGCGATCTACTCGGAGGCGACCTCGAGCTAGGAACGGTGATGACTGGCAGGCGGTGTCAGAATCCTCGGATACAGACGACCCACCGCGGTTGGTGGGTGACCCACCGACCATAGTGGTTACCCGAGCTTCACCTCCAGGAAAGGAGAAGCAACTTAACCCATGGCCAACTAGACGGGAATTGACTGAACCGCAGCTTACATCTGATGAGGAGGATGAGGGCTCAGGGCCTATTCAGGTGACTGTGGACGTTCACCCACAGCCCCCACTGTCTGAGGATGAGGACGGGTGGCGAACAGCGGATGAAGGTCCAGGTCCAGAGCGGACAAAAGAGGATGGCCAACAACGTTCAGAGCTTTCGGTACCACCGCTAAAATTGCGCAAGAACAAAGCGGGTACATGAGACCAAGTCCGGAAACCAGCCAAGGCCCAACCTCATACGGCGACGGCTCCCGTCCCGACCCAGAACAGGTATACCCTGTTAGGGGAAGTCGAATATCTAGGGGTCCAGTGTGGTTGGTCCGACCTATGCCGAACCGTAGAGTTGGCCCAAAACGAGACCGCAGCTACTGTAGAACAAGTGAATGAATTGGGCAAGCATATGCAGGTTATCGTGGACAAGGTACATCAAGCGGTCGACAATTTCGACGACCTGCTGGGCGAATTCATTCAGAAGGACTATGCCAGGATTCTCGAGTTGGAGAAAACAGGTAGCTTTCGGGAACCGCAGCAACCTATTTGGAGCGAAGACCCCCTCAAAAGCAGCGTAAGCGTAGAGGAGAGCGCCTGAACGACCCAAACGAAATCGTAGTCCTTGACTCGGAATCGCGTGAGGAGCCTGATTTCTCACTCATAGAGGAGCAGACGGCAGCTGTTTTGAGGCCCATCCATTCGCGTACGGAACCGGACGTGGTTGAGTCGGAAACCGAACAACCTATTGAGGACCCTTCCGTCACGGACAAACACTTGAATAGGGCAGTATTGTCTGTCCTTAATGGTTCCTCCCCCTTTTTCGTATCCCAATGCACCCAAATAGCCGTGAAGAAAAGCCCATATGTCATAGCCGAGGTTAAGGGCTTGAAGACCCTGGCTCTTTTGGACACAGGAGCTAACATCTGCCTGATGTCTAAACAATTCTTCGACCAGGTGAATACTAATGGACAATTACATCTGGATTTAACGAAGGCAACTGAGGTAGCCACAGCCGCTGAGGACAAAAGTTTGGCAATTCTGGGCGAATGTAAGATTACGTTCAGGGTCCATGGAGTGGACTACTCTTACACCTTCAGTGTAGCTAATGGCCTTCAACATGATTTCATCATTGGATATGACTTTGCACAGGGTAACCTCCGCACCTTAGCTGAATTGCCCTATACGAAGCTGACATCTGGGTTCTTGAATTTCTGGGATTGGTTTTGGTGGTTTTTGCTTGTTTCACCTGGTCGTTTCGGCCAGAGGGTCCCTCTGGCGCTCCTGTCCCCGTGGCTTTTTCTCATGGCATGGTCCACGCGCCATAGTTTTTTCTACTGATTTTTATTCTTGTTGTTTCCTTACACTGGCTCGGGTCTTTGGTGCTTTTAATAATACGCTTAGTTGCATTCTGTTTTTGTTTTTCTATTTGATTTGCTCTTTTTACTTGCTTTGTATTGCGTTAACGTATTGTTGTTGTTTCTTAATCTTTTGGAGACCTTACCAAAATTCATTTAAAATTTCTCTTCGTTCAACGTTAAATGACTTTTTCCTTACGAGGTTCCCTCGCAGGAGCTCGGGCGTTAAGCCCTGGGGAGTTGTAATGGGTGGGTGTGTCTGATGTGTTAATAGTGTGGTTATAAATATGTGTATTTGTAGAAATGTTATAAATTACTCATTTGAAATTCATGTGCTAAGATTTGTTCCCAAACGGGTTTTTTAATGATGTGTTTTTATTCAGCCGCTAGGCGGCGCTTTCGAATCACAAAACTAGATAGGAACCTTCAACCAATGAAAACTTTCCAACCTGCTCTCAAAAATCAATACTTTCATCTGATTGGCTACTTAGGGGGGTGGTCTGACGCAAGAACGAAAAGTAGTCAGTTAAAAGTTTTTCTGTCGTCTCGAGTGGTTGCGTTTTTGCGGACTTCCACATATACGTATCTTTTTATACTCACGCTCCCCGTTTGTTTTTCTTTGACTACTGTCCCCCGTAAACTAGGATCCCTGGTCTCACTTTGTGTTTTCTTTACTGTTTGGTCGCGTGCGTATATTCTGATTTTCCCCTTCGTTTATATATAACCGTCCCCCGATCTGGTCGTGCCGGCCAGATCAGCCCTCAATTCTAAATATTTTATGTGGATGTATTATGGCCTTTTATCGATGGATATAACTGAGTGTTGGTAATTAGTAAGTCGCCAAGTATTTGTTTTGAGTATTTGTGTGGTCATTTGTTTTGATTAGCTTTGTTTAAAATTTGTGAAACTAATTTGAATTGTCTTGTGAAAACATCTTAGTTAGGTTTAAAAAGTAAATAAGGTCTCCAATTATTTGTAGAAATAGGCCATGGCTTTCATTGTTCGGTAGGCAGTTAGGTAGTTAGAAATCTGGCAGTCTGAGACTAGGTTTGAGCGTATTTTTGTGGTATTGTTTTGCATTAATTTCTGAGTTAGGGCCACAGTTGTTCCAGAGTTTAGGCGAGGTTGTTGCTACAGGTCGACTGGAACAACATCTCCTCAGGTTCTGCCGTTTCCTTGTGCGCAGTACCCACCCCGTAGTGCTTAGTAGTCAGATTACCTTCTACTAGCATTACAACTAGAGGGTTCCTCTTCTTGGCATTGCGTAACGGTGCTCCGACCACAATACGCGAATGTTACCCCATTTGGTGGGGGGGGGGTAGCTCTCTTCGACAAAGCATACCCCCTCCGTTTGGTGGGGGGGGGAGGGTAGCAGAAAAGAGGTCCCCGTTTGGTGGGGGGTAGCCAACAGCCAATCAAATTGCAGAGGCCCCCCTCCCCGTTTGGTGGGGGGGGGGGTAGAGCAGAGGATTACGGGAATTTTTGTTCTATTCGAAAATGAGTCCCCGTTTGGTGGGGGGGGGGGGGGGTAGAGCAGAGGATTACGGGAATTTTTGTTCTATTCGAAAATGAGTCCCCGTTTGGTGGGGGGGGGAGTAGCAAATAGAGGTCCCCGTTTGGTGGGGGGTAGCAAAGAGAGGTCCCTGTTTGTTGGGGGGGGTGGGGGTAGGCAAAAGAGGTCCCCGTTTGGGGGGGGGGTCGCCAACAGCCAATTTTAGTCTGACTTGGCGACCCCATCTCCAAACGGGGACCCCCTTCAGACTACCCCCCCACCAAACGGGGGACCCCTTTTGCATACCCCCACCAAACGGGGGACCCCTTTTGCATACCCCCACCAAACGTGGAGGGGGTATGCTTGTCGACCCCCCCCCCACCAAACTGGGGAACATTCGCGTATTGTGGGCGGAGCACCGTTACGCAATGCCAAGAAGAGGAGCTCTCTAGTGGCTTACTCTTCTTCTAATATGTACATAGTGCAATTAGTATATGCACTTTTGATACCAATACCAATATACCAATTCGAAATATATATGATCAGCTGAAGATAAAAATTATAAACAAAAAGTACTTTCTATCAACTGGATTTAAATGTAAAAAGATAGGCATAATAATTTAATCTGTAGTTAATTAATTAATTAGTTAGTTAATTTAATTCATCGCTATGATTTTTGCTCAAGACTGTTCCTAATGTTTCCGCTTTCCTTGTTCTTATGTAACAGCTCAACAAACCTGGGAAATTGTTGGTATATACAATATCAATTTTGCTTGTTACATAAGCAATATTATTTCGCATTTTGTTATATATGTATAATGCGTTTGAGACTGTTTTGACTACAATGTCAACTGATTTGGCAGCTCTCTGATTGGTTGTTTCATGAGGATCCTCATAAAAAATTGCTCGACGAGAAATCCGTTCCCATGGGAATTTTCATGGGGATCCCCACAAAAATCCCCATAGAAATCCCCATTGGGCGTCTATATGGGGATAGATGGGGTCCTCATGGGGAAATCCCCACAAAAATCCCCATCGTGTGAAATCGGCTTTAAACACCGTTACTTGCTAGCTACTTGGCGTATCATTTTCAGTTGTACAGCAATAAATAGCCCCAGATAGATGCTTTAATCAGATGTATTGTGTAATAAAATTACTGTTTCTGTTACTGTAATTGTTGTTTTATTCAGTAAAAAGGCGTTTCGCGTTATTACAGCCTCACCTAGCAACTAGGAATAGGGTACTAATAACTAGTATAAGATGGCCTTAGTAAAGAATAATCTAGGCCCTACCCGGAAATCTGCCAAAAAGGCTAACCCAGCGAGTTATTTATTGGTTCTGTTGAAGATCTCATGGCCAGTCCAGTAATCTATGCCAGGTAATTGTACAAAGAATCAAGCTTTATTTCCTACTGTCAATTGTAATCTGTACCTGTCTTGTCTGTCTGTCAGAACTGCCAGAATTGCCTTAAAATCACAATAATTCGGTTAATTATCAGGGCTTAATTAAGGGTTTTAGCTGTGTTCCTGCGGCCGTATTGAGGCCCTCGAACTACATTAATTAGTGAACTTATTAGTTGTTAGAACTGTCTAAAATACGAATAATTACCTAGTCTATCTCAACTCTTAGTGCAAGGATTCGAACCTTTGACCTTTTGCCCTTTTGTACGTGTGTGGGACGGCCGTATTGAGGCCTCCCACACCTGCATAAACCCCTGTTACGTCAGTCTTGTGTAAGGGCGGTCGTATTTGAGACCCCCTTTCATTCTCCTGTTTTTCCCCTTTTTCCTGTCGGCGTTGCGCAATGGCCAATTACGGCATAAAATCCCCTTAAACAGCAAGAAAACATGTATTATTTCACCTTACTAGTACATTTGCACAACAAACAAGAACATTTACATAACATTAACACAGTTCTTCTTTTAATCCCTGAAACAACAAAAAGTACAAATTAAGTTACACTTTTTAAACCCTACGTTTTAATTTTAATTCTATTATTTAGGGAGTTTTCTAACTCCTCCCTCTTTCTCTTTCCCTTTTTCGGGCCGGCCTTTTATCTTTGACCGCCCGCCTGTTTGTCTGGAGAGCGTGGAAAGCTCCCAGACCTTACGTGAACGAATGCCATTCATGCATTCATTCACGTAAGTCTTACAATAATGACCTTATAAGGGTCACTAGTGACCTCCCACCCACAAAAGGCTGAATCCAGCCTTACACTACTCAGCATACAAACATAGGTACAACAAGTATTATACATATATACGGATATTACAATAATATTAGGTATTTAGGTACTTAACTAACTAATTAAATAGGTACCTATTAGTAGTTCTAGGTAGTTTTATATTTCATTTTAACTTAGGTACCTAGGTATTACGTGATTTGTTTTCGTCTTTTTCTCTTCTTTGGGTCCTTGATGGACCAAACAGGTGAGGTCCCTTTGCTTTCTGCTAAGCAAAGGGAACCCTTTGTCTTGGCCGCTGGAGGACCAAGTTCTTGAAAATATTGGAGTTTCTGTTTACTCCAGATTTATGGGCCCCAGCAGAGACCCCTAAAACTTGATACTTAAAATCCGGCCTTTGGCCTCCTTTCTGTCTGAATTAGGGGTCATCTGTTCCCATAAATTTGGGGGTCCTCCAGCCGCCAGACGCGCCTGTGGGCTACCGTAGGTCACGACTCGGTAGCCCAATAACAAAGCGTGATCATTCAAGCCACCCAATCAGAAGCTAGCAAGCTTAAGCCCAACCCCCTACTGGGGTCTCGACTGCAAATTGCAGTTTGCAGTCAGTGCTTGGTTGGCAGTCGGGGAGAGAGGTTGCTCTCTCCCCTTAGCTTTACTATTGTCACCCCTTTATTGCCCGTATGTTTCCGGGGGAGATGTGTTCTGTGCCAATTATACGGAGGCCTGAACTTAAGCATCTCCCTCCTTCACCCCTCTTCTCCCCGTAGGGTTTTTCTTTCAGGTCCTGCCAGCCAGGCACTCACTATCTGGCCGCCCCCGTGAGCCCATATGTCTGCGGACGGCTCACGGGGAGCACTGCTTCTGACCCGGGGACCCTTATGCCTGATAGGCGGTCCCCGGGTCCCTCCACGACACGAATTACCCGGGGTCTCCGGACCCCGGAAGACCATTTTTGCATTGTTTTCGGGCCCAGCGCCCATTGATTTCTACAATTGTGTCTGTGAGGGCGTGGGCCTTTCGCCCCACCCTCTGGGGTATTGCTCGCTATTCCCTTTTTTTTTCTTCTTTTTGTCCCTTTTTCCTGGTGATTTGCGAGCAGTTGAACCTCGCAAATCACTTTCTTCCAAAAGGCTTTAAAAATCACCTTTTTCTCCATTCTGCGCATTCTCC
This sequence comes from Trissonchulus latispiculum, assembly GCA_030248195.1. Classification (NCBI taxonomy): domain Eukaryota; kingdom Metazoa; phylum Nematoda; class Enoplea; order Enoplida; family Ironidae; genus Trissonchulus; species Trissonchulus latispiculum. The sequence goes on from JASAND010012109.1 coordinate 70,309, forward strand.
CTAAAAGGCCCCTTTTTGGCCCAAGTCACTAACAAATCGTCGTGGGTTTATTTCTAGTTAAAACCCACTCTAAAACTATCGTTTTTTCTCTTTTAACCCCCTCTACTTTCACTCCAAAAACCCAGTTTTCACCCTAAAATTAACATAAACTTGGGTAGTTAGTTCTAAGGGAGGACTCTCGCCTTCCCACCTTGAGGAAGGGGAGTTAGGCCACTCCCCAGGAGTGGGTCTTTCGGGTTAGGTCCCCCATAATCCCCACAGCCGGCAACTAGAGTTGCCGGCCATGTTTTTCGCCACCAATCCAAAAGCCACTGTTGTAGCCTTGTTGTGTTTTGTAACAATTGCCGGATAAAACGTGAGGTTTTCTAAAATCACTCTAAAAGCAGAAAACTCCACCTTTCAAATATCGTTCAACATAATAACTATTAAGACGTTAACAGGGGAATACCGGCTCCCCTTAATTAAAGCTGTCCTTAGCATATTTTCGTAATAATTGCTGTGACAGCAATTATTGTCCCCGTTGGCTTTTACCTACACAAAACAAAGCAAAAACGCACGGATGATCACGTGGGAATGGCCATTTCTGGGCCATTCCCGAAATATAATGCATCTCCACGCAACCGTAGCTAGTTATATGATTTAGTTAGGCTAGTGTCTTGGGAATTAGCCCCATTTTAGTATTGTTAGGGCTGTAATTGTATTGTGTCGTGTGAATGCGACTCCTCACGTAAACTCCTCCAGCTGAGGTTGTGAGAGAAGTCAAGTATGCGCGAGGTGTGAATGTTGCGTAACTGTGTTTGAATAATTGTGTGAGTGACTGTGACTGTGTGACTGAAACTGTGTGCGTGAAATAGTATAGTTACGACTGTCTGTGTGTGTGTGTGCCTACTGTCTAAATGAGCGTGTGAAAGTAGTACGCTAGTGTGTGTGAATCTGTATGAATGAAATTACGTCATGTCTGTTGTGTGCTAATAATTGTATGAATGGGACTGCTCATGTAAACCCCTCGTGGAGGTCTTGAGTGTAGTCCGTAGGGAAATAGTAGTTAAACAATAATATTAAGCAGTAGTTAGGCATAACAATTAGGGCATTACAAACAGTTAGGTTAGGTTAAAACTAATAGTTTAAGTAGGTGTTAGTTAGTTTAGTAGTTATAGTTAGTGTCAGTAGTCTTAGTTATAGTAATTATAATTAGTACCAATAACAGCGGTTAACATTGTAGTGTTAGTTAGGTTTGTTAATAATTGTTAGTTGTCAGTAGTTTGTGAAATCCGGCTGTAGATTGACCCCCAGAGGCCTGCGTAAGTCACCCGGTTCAGGGTGCAGGTCCTCTGCAAGAACAGGGCAATCCACCATTGTCCAGTTAGACCTCTAGGCCCAGGTTAAGAGGGTTGGTAACCTCATTTGCATAATTGCGATAATATGTTCTAGGTACCCAATGGTAGGTTACCAACCCAGGTTAGGGTTATAATTGTCGTCATTAAGTCTAGTTAGGCCTGTAGGGTATAAAATAGGCCTCAGTTAGTACCAGGTAGTCTATAGTCAGTAGTAATCAGTAGTAATCAGTAATATGTAACGGTATCCTGTCTAGTGGCCAGATTTGGGCCTTAGTTAAGTATTAGTCGTCAGTTATAACAAATAGGTTACTCCTCATCTATTGGGCAATACGTAGTAATTAGATTAGGTCAGTTTAGCTGTAGTTTAGGTCAGAAGTAAATGCTGAGTAGTGCCTACGTGACTCCATGCCCGTGAGAGGCTCGGCCAGAGCCTCATTTGCATATTTAGCCAAGTAGGCCGGAACGGCCCAAGCTTGGCCCTTTTCGTCCGTTTTGACCATCTAAAACGTCAGTTTTCGTCTGTTTCAACCTAAAACCACAAAATAACACATTACACGTTACACAATACACAACTCGGGTCTTGAACCCGCACGTGAAAGCCAATCGGTCCGGACAATAGTTGCTGGGGTTCTAATCCCCACCACCTCTGTTTCTAATGGGTTTTAACCCATTTGATTCAGGTAGCCGTTCAGTCTCTCCGCTGGAAGCGCGTCCCGTTGCTACTGGAATCAGTCTATCAGTCTGTCTAGTTGGAGAAGCTCATTGTGGTCTATTTGTCAGTATCTTGCCCTGCCCAGTCGTTCTTGTAGTCAGTAGTTCAGTGGATCCAGAAGGAGATCCTGGTTCTTTGTGTCTGTTGGAGATCTGTTCAGTCAGCCCAGTTGGAATATCTGATTAGGTACTTGTTGGATGCATTTTGGTGCAGTCTGAGGCGTAGCGCATAGCGGAGACGAAGAGAGAGCTACCTGTTTCACTGTTGGGTCACCTTTTGGAAACCAAAACAATTCGGTCTACGTTTGAACTTTAAAAGAATCATGCTCAGTGAAAGCGGCACAGCTTACATCCTGATCCTCACCACTGAAGCCTCTCTTTGAACCTATTGACACTCTTGTTCAGTGTTTTGTATTAATTTTGAGATAATTATCTGAGGAAGCCGATCCGACTTTTCCGACAATAACCGACACTCTTCCTACCTGTAACTGTCATTATCCATTTCAGAGACCGGACCTCTTCTCAAAATTCAGTTATTCTGGGCAGTCAATTACACGGAGACGCCAGAGCAAAGCCAACCTCGCTCCCACCCGATTCGGATTATAAACAGTTGTTAATTAGTATAACTCGTGTGTGTGTGGTCCCAAGAGTACTGTAAGGGACAGAGTCACAGTAGAGGCTAGCACAGAGCCTAAGAGTTGAGTTGAGTCGAAGCACATAGGATACCGGTTAATTGTTAGCCTTTAGCAGCACTAGAGTGTGTTTTACCTGAAGCAAGTGTACTGTAACGACCCCGAAACCGGATAATCAGCCCTAACTGCGAAAGCGCCAGTCAAACCCAAAACTAAAAGGCAATTCTGGCAGACAGTATCGTGTATTACTGTTGTTTGTAAAACCATAACTGCAGTGAATCATTGTCTGCTGGAATTCAGTAACTCTGTGTGTGTATTTTGTAATAATAAACAATTATCCTTTTAGCTGCTTCGGCTTTCACGTCTATTTCAGAGATCCCCAACTCTATCCGCATTGAGGTTAGAGTTGAACTGACAGTCGCCCATTGAGACTATAAATCCCGATTCCCCTCCTAAAACGAACTCACCTCTTTAGACCCCATTTCAGGTCAGCTATTGAGCCCTGGTTGTCAGCATACCACTACAGCCGGAGCATCAATCTAAGCGAAGATCCATCTTTGCGTGCCGACCTTGACTCGTGTCTTGGATCCTGATCAGATCTAGTCTAGTCTAGCCTAGTCTATTCTAGAAGCCCTAACCAACTACAAGCGACCCCAAACCAAGCAAAAGTTTATTGGAGACACGACCCCCTCCAATACAGAGAAATCCAGTCCAGATCTGACAGAGTCCATTACACGGTCTAGAAAGAATTGGAGCCCCCAGTGAGGATCCATCTGTCAATCATCTCAGTGAGGAACACTTACGACCGGAAATCATGGAGAATCCCGCTCAAGATAACCCGAATCATCGCGATAATCATCAATCGGACTACGAAAGCGATGATAATCAGGACCCTGCTAATCAGCCCCCGCCTCCTTATCCAGCCGTGGTAGGAGGAGGATTCCGCAGGAACCGGGTCTCATTCCCTGGTGAACCCGGTGGACCCTCTGGCTCCGGTGGCCCTGGTGGCCCTGGAGGTCCTGGTGGTCCTGGTGGTCCCGGAGGTCCTGGAGGTCCCGGTGGCCCCAACGATCCCAATCCCCCCGGAAATCGTCCGGATTCGCCTGACAGTGTGGATTCTGTTCAGGCAATGGGAGACATTCTTGCCTCCCTTCAGAGAAGTATTCATACGCAGGCTGTCTCCTTCTCGTACAGAGACATGCCCACCTTCTCCTGCAAGGATTCAGAGAACTTCGATGACCATCTGGTCAACTACGAAAGATTCTGCCAGCGCCTAAACCTAGATAATCATCAAAAGGTTATGAACTTCTCTTCCACCCTTCGAGGCAGAGCCGCGGAAATCTACAAATGCCTGCCTCGAGGCGCCATGCGCCCCTACGACTGGGACGCCTCTGTCGCCGTGCTCAGAGAGCACATGATCCCACCATTGACGGGAATGCATGCCACAGCGAAGTTTTTCAGCATCCGACAGCTACCTCATGAATCTGTAGCTGACTTCTCCCTCCGGCTCCAGAAGTATGCCCGGATAGCCTGGGAAAATGGCGCCCATCCGGATACGCTGGAAGCCATGAAAGTCCGCTGTTTCCTGATTGGCCTCCGAAACGAATACAAGCCCCATGTCCCAATGGACACAAGGGACTACTCCCTTGCCTTTCAGAAGGCCCGAGAAGCAGAAGGCGTCTATCCTGGAGAAGGCACCCCTGCCTTCCTGGAACTGGACCCTGAAGGAAGTGTCCCATCTGGAGGACTCACTGGGCCTGCCATGGTCACGGCCCTGTCATCACTAGTGCAGAGCACTGCTGCTCTAGCCACGGAAGTGCGGAGCATGAAATCCAGTGGGAATCAGAATCGACGGCCTTCTTCCCCTCCCCGTCGGCCCGAACGGAACGAGAACAAGATTCCGTTTCCCAGTGACTACCGCTGTTTCAACTGCGGAAAAGGAGGTCACTCCAAGCGAGAATGCCGTGCTCCAGGTGGAGGTGGTTTCAGGCCACGGAACGACTACAACGGACCGCCTCGGAGCAACAATGGCAACCACAACGGAAATCAGCGATTTTCAGGGAATTCCCGTCCTCTAGGACAGCAGAACGGTTCCAATGGCGGGAACCGAAACTACAATGACCGGTCTCGGTCTCAGCCTGGTCCTTCCTACTCAGGCCAGCAGGAACGGAATCCTCGCCCTTCATGGACCAGAAATGAAGAGCGGAATGCCTCAGAATCGGTTCATGCGCCCTATGGGTCCAGATTCGCGGATGTCAGACAGCAACACCGCCCTGGACCGTCAGTGATTCAGACCTTGGCTGCTGTGCCTCAGGAGAGACAGGTTAGTTTTGATCCCCCTCGTCCGTCCCTCTCCACCCAGATCCTACAGCTAGAGCAGGAGATCACCGATCTGGGAGGTCAGTCTTACTCCACCCCTCCCTACCTGAAGGGGAACAGCGCGGATAATCATGCCGCCTTCACCCTTGACTCGGTCGCAGAGAAACTCGACCGGGAGCTGTATTCACTGCCGATCTATCAGAAACCGATGTCAGTCAAGTGTCCTGCCATGTACAAGACTGACGAACCCGTGGAAACCAATTACGGGTTGCCCTTTCATCCGGATCGTGTCTACAGCGAAAAGCAGGAGCGTTCGCAGAACCTGTCCGAAGTTGAGGACGAAGACAAGGAGAACGCGCCGCCTGCAAAAGCCAGCGATCGGCCTGAAGCTGAACAGCTGGGCCCGAAACTGTCAGTTGCTACAGTCCGCCCCTCGCCCGCCAAGAACTCGTCGGACGCGCGATCCCAGTCTGTAGGACGCGGACGCGAGCTCTGCAAGAGCCCTCCAAGACATAACCTCACAGGCCAGGGTTATGCTCAATCCCGAGTCCAGTCTGTTCCTGCTCCAAGGCAGCTGGAAGTGGATCTTGGAGAGGCCGTCAGAGAATTCCGAATCCAGCTGGGATTGCCCCCTGTGGCCCAGGTGGAATCAGTCCTTCAAGCGGCGAAGCTGCCGTTTCCTGAGCCTAGCTGGACCACATCAGAAGGTCCCCGCTCTCGTCCCAAAGCGGATTTGGAAGCAGCCAGAGAAACTGCCCGGAAACTGCTCACACAAGCAGGAATGGCAGTCATGGAAGATGATCCTCTCTTGGATACGGAAGGAGAGATTTTCCCTTATCCGGAATATTCTGAGCTGCCTTCCTCCCCCGAACAGCTGTCACCCATTGTGAAGGAGGATCCCTTCCACTTTTACACATTTTCCAGCACAGAAGAATCCGATTACGATCAGGATTTCCTGCCCATTTTGGCTAACGCCGAAATGAGGGCCATTCGGCAAGCAGAGATACTTTCCAATAACGGAAAGCAGGGAAAAGCCAGCAAAGGGAAAAAGAAGAAGAAATCAGGACCGAATCCGCCTCAAGCTGGAACCCTGGTGCCGAACTGTTCCCTATGTCCGAAGGACATCAGATTCTTGCGCAGATTGCTCAAGGACATCCGAACCCGCGAGCGAAAACGCGCTCAACAGGAGGAACGACGAATCTGGCAGAGAAAGAAGGAACGTGAGCGCAGCTGGGCTGCTCACCAGAAATATTTGGAAGTTCAGGCCAAGTTGAAGGCCCAGAACCCAATTCGCCGGACCACAGACGAGCCCGACCTGCCCATTAAGCAAGAACTGCAGACAGCCGTGGTGCCGAAATACCCTGGTCGCTCAAGGTCTGCCCCGGCCGTAAAGAAAGCTTCCTTCTCTCAGCCATCCGGCCAGCCAGCTCAGCCCAAAACTGAGCCTCAGGACAAGCCTCGAGCGCCGAAAAAGCAGTCCTCCTATGGTGGAATTCCGTTCCCCATTGTCCTGATGTGGATGCTGCTCGGATTGTTGGTTGCCATATGGATGCCCGGAATCCAGGCCCAATCAGCCGATGATTACTTCACGGAACGGGCCAAGTCCATGAACTCCATGGTTTCTACACAGTGGGGATTGGCCTTATCCCCCAAAGGACTAATGGCTACCTACGAACGGACCGAGTACATCCCGATTCTGATCCACATGAAAATGCCGGAGCCGCCCCGAACTAAGAAGATGAAAGCTTGGTTATCCTTCTGCAGTTTGTGCAGTGGGCAACGGCATGAAATTCCGGATCATCTGCTGTCCCGGTGTGATCGGTGCGGATCAACCCCTTCACATGCGGACGACTGGCCCTGTACCTTGTGCCGAGTCCCCCTACAGAATCAGACTGAGTCAATGAGAAAGCGCTGCGTGACCTGTACGACGCACAGGCAAAGAGTTGATGAATGGCTCAAGGATTGCCCTCATGAGCCGCACCTGACCAGTCTGGTAAAGAACATTACAGAAGAATATCACGAAATGTACAGTGGTATTCTGAACACTCGGTACTATTCCGCCATCATGAAGATAATCTGCGACAAGAGCCCCATACTCTGCAACACGTCAGCCCCTAAATATCAGAATTACAGCGAATCCCTGTATGCGGACCACGGATACCAATCTATTCACTCCAAGCTTCCCCTAACACGGAAGAAGCGTTTTGTTGGAGAAGTCGTTGGCCTCGTTGGGCTTGGCATGTCCATTGCCAACACCGTTCACCTGAACCAGGTCAAGAGTAAGGTGAATGCCATCATTGAGGCCACTCACAAGCTGGATGAACAAGTCCTAGCGCATCAAGAATCAATCGAAAAGCTGGTTGAGGCAAACGAGCAAATATACTCGTTTATGCACTATTCCATCCAGGAATTGCTAGGCCTCATCAATTCTGCTCGCTGTGAAGCCTTCACCATGACGACACACGTTCAATATTCACTGATCGTGTCCAACTTCGAGCATTCGCTCAAGCACAGTATCGACAGCGTCATGGCCGCAGGATTGGACGGCAGAATTTCCCCCAGCCTGATCAACTTCAAGATTGTCAGGGACATCGTCAACAATCATGCCCAACTCAATCAGTCACTATTGCGTGACGAGCCAAGCCTGATCTATAGATTTGGCCGGATCTATCCCGTCCGGATGGATATCAAGAAGTTGATCTTTGGCTTCATTTTGGAAGTGCCTACGCCTTCCCGAGCAGACGTTGCCCCCATCTACGAAGTCAGCAACGTGGGCTACAATGACCCCAACAACAACGCCCAGATGAAGGCTCCCGTGCCACAGTTCGTGAGACACGAGGTAGCCCACAAGAGCTCAGAGTTCTCGGAGGTCAAGATCCATGAATGCCAAGCCTCACCCGGACTTTGGCTCTGCGGCCCTAATACGTTAGTGGCCACCACGCAATCGGCCTGCCTGAAGGCCATAGTATCTACCTTGCCTCTGGACACTGCTAATTGCAGACAGCAGATGTTGGTTAAGGTCCTGACCCCGGACACTGACTTCGCCTCGACTCCTGCCGGAGTCCTAATCAGAACCAGCTACCGCGAAATCATGCTGACTCAAACCCCGCAGTTGCAACATGTCTCACGCGGAGAAGTGCTTCCTGTTCCTGAGAATGGAGTGATCTGGTTGGAACATGGAAAGTACAACCACATCATTGTCGGTGATCTTGTGCTAACTAGCGCAATAGAAGTGGTTCAGCATTCTGCACCCCTGACGGTCAACAGATTGCCCTTCGACGCCCCTGAATTGGACGTCGTCCCCATCCACTACACAGACCTAGAACGGGCCGAATATGAGAATCGCGCTGTCAAGGAGATTCTCAAGAGGCATCACCGAGATGCCCCCCTTAACCTCCAGCCATTGGACATCCCCGTCTGGTCTGCCTTCCTGA